>CAUYQV010101214.1:0-14079 GCA_963574575.1 Galagoides demidoff
CTGGGCTCAAGCGAGTCTCCTGCCTCAGCCTCCCAAGTAGCTGGGACCACAGGCGCCCGCCACAACGCCTGGCCATTTCTTGGTTGCAGCCATCATTGTTGTTTGGTGGGCCCGGGATGGGGATTCGAAACCGCCACCTTAGGTGTGCGTGGCTGGCACCTTAGCCAATTGAGCCACAGGCACCGAGCCAGGAGTGCAGTTTTTATGGGGACAGAATATATCGTCATGTGAGGGAGAGGGGCTTACTGTAGTTGATGGTATTGGACAGGTTAGGAGGCCAGTGACTTAAACAAATAAATAACTCAGAGCTTGACCTTGACCTTAAAGTAATGTCACCATGTCCTTGTGCCGCTACACTGTGCTTCTGTGGGTCCCTGGGACTGACAGATCCCACTTCTAAACGAATTCACATTCTGCCATTCGCGACCCTGTAATGGCCACCCAGACAATGCTGGCACCACCCCAAGGACCGAGAAAATCTGAAACCATAAGGGCAGACCAGCTGGAAGATTGATAAAAATCTGACTTTCCTGCAGCTGAAATTGCAGGCCCAAATCTAAGGCCTTTATTTTTGCTCTATATTTAAGGTGTGATTGACCCTATGAGCAACTCTGCTTGGGGAAACTCGAGCCTAGGGGGTCAAGTAGGAAAATAATACAACCCTTGGAGTAGGGGAACCCGTCTTTGAAGTGGTAATGCAGAAGTGTGATGGACTAGGCAACAGGCTGGAACTTGTAATTTCACGGACTCGGCACTCAAATGTGGCATGATCTGTGTCTCTTGCTTGGGCTGCACACAAAGTCGTCCTTAATTGCTTGACTGAAAGCAAGCGCCACCTGCTGGTATCCTCCCCCTAAACCCCTCTCAGTATCCCTGGCCTACGAAAAAAACAGGCTTCAAAATTCATCATCATCTTAATAAATGAAAACGTATTTACATCACATAAAAATTAATCTAGCTTCACTTTTTCTCATTTATCTTTCCCCCAAAGTCGAGTGAGAAACAGAGAGAAACACCGGGAAAAAAAAGTTCCAATTGAAAGCTTCTGCCGAAACCAGATGGTAGGCTGTGTGATCAGTTGGCAGGATATGATTGAGCACATCTTCTGGCTGCCTGCAAATTTAGTTCAGACCAGACACTATTGTGATGCATCCTACGAGTATTGACCACATTAAAAGCAGACCACCAATTCCTTTTTAGAAAAAACTAGTGGATTGAATCTAAATTTACAGCTTGCTTTTTAACAAATGTTCAGTCCCTATGTAAAATTGACCTAGTCATTAGAGTTTGGCTACTCTTACTAAATTATTCGAGTAGTAAAGTGTAAACTCCATGAGATAGGGACCCATTCACCTTTACAACTGTTTTCTTATATCTCAGCAGCTAGAGAAGTGCTTTGTATATAATGAATATATAATGAACATTAGTGATTATGTATTGTATAATACACCCTGTCTTAGGCAGGTTGCCACTTGACACATCTTGAAAGTTTCAAATGATTTCTCTAAGATTTCCTTCAAACAGGGGAGAGCACTTGACACTTGAAACTGATCTTGATTATTTCTAAATACCCGAGAAACTGGACAAGTCATTTCCCTTTGCTCTCTTGCTTCTTCACTCCTTCTTCAATAAGATGGACATCTCTCTTTTGCTTTATACCCTGTTTATTTCTTCTGAAAACAGCACAGTTTTCCTGTATATCAAAGGCAGAGAGATCCAGCCCTTTTTTTTTTTTTTCCAATCCTCTGCCTAGAAGTTTCAATAAATAATACTGTCTGGTTGAGATATTTGTATGTTTAATCCAGCTAATAACATCAACATGAATTTCTCTGAAGATAATAAATCATCCTACTTTGGAAATGTCTCCGGGATTTTTCTAACATTCCAGAACACTAATCTGTGAACCAGTTAGTTAGTGACAAAGTGATCCTGACAAAACGAGAGAAATTCAGACAATGTCTACTTTCTCATGTATCTGAATATACTCGGTTTTGAGAAGTGTATGCAACAGTAAGACTGCGCCTTTTCAATTTTTTTCCTGGTGGAAACCAAACAATAATAAATTGTATAGCTTTTTTAATATCTTTAAAATAAACATAGGTTATTAAAATTAGTTACTAATTATTTTAATGTTATTTATCTGTAAAATCAAGAAGCCTGGGAACTACTGTGCTTTCTTAGACTCTTGGTTTTCTTAAAAGGGAATTAGTCATATGTAACTCCAGTTACCTGCCTTCCAGCATTTTCGCAAGCTATGCTCACACCAACTGTAATTTAACATCATGCCTACATATCTCTGTGAGAGTGTTAGTTTGAGTCTCCACCCTCACCCCTTTTCTTTTTCTTTTTTTTTTTTTTTTGGTTCTTTTTTATGACAGAGTCTTACTGTGTCACCCTCGGTAGAGTGCTGTGGCATCACAGCTCACAGCAACCTCCAACTCTTGGGCTTAAACGATTCTCTTTCCTCAGCCTCCCAAGTAGCAGGGACTACAGGCGCCTACCACAATGCCCGGCTATTTTTCGGTTGCAATTGTCATTGTTGTTTAGCAAGTCTGGGCCGGGTTCGAACCCTCCAACCTCAGTGTATGTGGCTGGTGCCCTACTCACTGAGCTGCGGGGGCTAAGCCCCTCACCCCTTTTTTATTTTCTAGGTATTCTCATATTAGAATTTATCAAAAGGCTAAAAAAGAGATGTTCCCTGCCTTAATGTTTTCAAATATTTCACAGCCAATTAATGTCCAGACATAGCTTTTTTGCCCTCTCTTCCCCAAACCCCTCAACAGAAAAACCTGAGCCTAAGAGCTCATCCCTCCTTCTCATGGCCAGGCCTTGCCTTTCCTTTTTTCCCTCCTATTCTCTCCCAAGCTAGAACAGACTTCTAGCTCCTAACCAGGGAGTTTTTTTTTTTTTTTTTTTAAGTCCTTTCCCAACAGCTCCTGTAGAATAAAGAATCTGTGGCATCTGGGCCACCAAGATAAAATTCTCAAAGAAGCTGTCTTTTGGATGACAACAGAGAAGCAGTCTGTACCGAATGAATAATCTGTACTTTAGTCCTTGTTCTGTTTTCATAAATACATATACTTGGTTTCAGGATAAAATGCCAATTGTGTGTGATTTTCATTGTTTCTAAATCAACAGGTTTTTTAAAAATTATATTTGAGATAGCATCACCAATTATATACCAGAGAGATAACAATCTGACCATATGATTTATGTTTGATCATAGTATTTTGCAAGAACCTATAAAGGAAATACAAACCACTATAGATTAAAAAAAAAAAAAACTTTGATCCGATGAGATTGAATTCTTCTTAAGTTGTAAGGAAAAAGTATCAGCAACAGCTGTCTGATTCCTGTCAAGTTTCTTAAGAGGCTGCCAGCTGAAGTCACTAGAAAATAAAGACTAAAGGACTCCAGCTAACAGGACTTTAACTTACAAAGAAATGTATTTTTAAGTAACTTGATTTTTTTTTTGAGACAGCGTTTCGCTTTGTCACCCTCGGTAGACTGTAGTGGCATCACAGCTCATAGCAACCTCCAACTCCTAGGCTCAAGTGATTCTTTTGCCTCAGCCTCCCATGTAGCTGGGATTACAGGCGCCCACCATAATACCTGGCTATTTATAGAGATGAGGTCTTGCTTTTGCTCAGGTTAGTCTCCAACCTGTGAGCTCAGGCAATCCACCTGCCTTGGCCTCCCAGAGTGCTAGGATTACAAGCGTGAGCCATAGCACCTAGCCTCTAAGTAACTTGCTTTTTAAGGATGTGAATGTGAATGTTTGATAATACATCAAATTATTGAGTGTAGTGGCAAATGTTTCATCTGTTCATTATAGTATGTTATTGGTTTGTAATATAATGAACATGTGAATATAATGAATATACTTACAAATAGCTTATTTAACTTGCCCAGATAAACTGAGGCAGCATTATATAGTGTGTGTTCCTCTGAACCTTACTCTTTTTTTTTTTTTTTTTGAGATGGAGCCTCAAGCTATCGCCCTGGGTAGAGTGCCAGGGCATTATAGCTCACAGCAACCTCCAACTCCTGGGCTCAAGCGATTCTCCTGCCTCCACCTCCCAAGTAGCTGGTTCTACAGGCACCGCCACAACGCCCAGCTAATTTTTTATTGCAGCCATCATTGTTGTTTGGCGGGCCTGGGCTAGATTCAAACCCTAATCCAGGTGTATGAGGCTGGTGCCTTCGCCACTTGAGCCACAGGCGCCAACCCTGAACCTTAGTCTTTAGGCTGCTAATAGACATTATGCATAAAGGGTCTTATTGCCAAATAAGTTCAGGGGACAGAGAGTTAACTTAAAAGTTTAGAAGTTATTTTACTGTGGGATCTCTGGGAGTCTTTGACTCGCTAATGTACATTGTGAATAAGCAGAAAGGAAAGATGATTCACGTGGGAATTTCTCATATTTGACCAATAAATCTAGAAGACTGTTATTCATGGACCACAACTTGAAAAACTCTAGACTGGGGTCATCTCTCTCAAGGATGTTATCTATAATTTATCGAAGTTTAACAGGTCAAAATTTATTTCCATGTCCATATTTTAAATGATGCCAAATGTCCCTAAGATAGCACCTCCTTGGTAAATACCAAGTCAGGCCTGTTGTTTATTATGTGGATTTTGAAAGAACAAGAAAGTCTTTTTATTTGTACTTAAGGCACTTTGTATCTAACTAAAGCAGTAATTTATAAGTTCCCCAAAGGCAGTTTTTAAGACGCTTGATGTCATTACAGGGATATTTTCTGAACCGGAGTCTGTCATTAGTGCTTAGTTAGATGAAGAAAGGCTCCCTGAGTGGCTGTTCACCTCAGATTTAGTAGGAAATGCACTCTGGCTGTAATGACACTAACTTCCTATACCCGGATGCTATTGTTATTCATATATACAGGGTTTAAACACTAGATGTCAAACATCTCAAAAAATTACTTCAATTCTTCCAGTGCAACATTTAAAGAGTAGTCCTATCTAGACTTAGGAAATAAGTCTAGACAATGAAGCAGTAGGGCAGAAGCAAAGGACTTAGTCACTGTACTCTTACCTCCGGCAGAGCAGGTCAACAGATCCACAGGTAGCACAAAGCACCACAATTCAGCAGCTAAACCAGTTAGCACTTTCTTTTTTTTTTTTTTTTTTTTTTGAGACAGAGCCTCAAGCTGTCCCCCTGGGTAGAGTGCTATGGCATTACAGCTCACAGCAACCTCCAACTCCTGGGCCCAAGTAGCTGGGACTACGGGCGCCCGCCACAATGCCCGGCCATTTTTTGGTTGCAGCCATCATTGTTGTTTGGCGGGCCGGGCTGGGGATTCGAACCCGCCACCTTAGGTGTACGTGGCTGGCGCCTTAGCCAATTGAGCCACGGGCGCCGAGCCCAGTTAGCACTTTCTTCAGTTTCTAATTGGTACAGGGAGAGCAAATTCACGATGAGTGGGGTTGGGATGAGGGGACTGACCAGGAATGAGGGCAAAGTGTACTGGAATCCCTGACAATACCCACAGGGGAGTATTTGGTCTGCAGATCTGGTTGCCACCTCTGGAAACCCCAGACAATTTACTAAGAGGAAGGATAGTCTCAGGTCCAGTTGAAGCAAATAAAAACCAGTGCCTGGAGGTATGTATGGTAGAGCTCAGCTCTGGGAGAATGTCCAGTATGTAAATAACACCCAAGACAGTGCCCCAGGCACCAGGAGGAGCTGTAGTCTGATCTGGGAGCAGTGGTACAGCAGAATGACTGCAAGCGTGAACAAGAAACTGCTCACAATGACTTCCTTATGGGAAAGAAAATTGAAAGAATGGAATGAGAGAAACACTTGTCTTTCTCTGAATACCTGTTTGTTCAGTTTAAATGTTTCACCATGTGCATCTATAATTAATTCATATGATTATTTAATCAGTTAACTAGTTTTTAAAATACCCATTGAAGAGCCTGAGCTTGGAGCGATAGACAATGGAATCATGGGTGAGTCTCAAGGAAGATGCAAATGGTCTAATGCCCTGCAGAATGGACTGCAAGGGAAGAAGCAAGCTAGAGCAGGGTTACAGGGATACGAGGCGAGATAAGGAATGCTTGGACTAGGCTGAGGCACAGGGCATATGAAGGATGGGTGGAGAGGGAATGTTTGGAACAAAAGGCAACACAGCGTTAGCATCCAGCAAAGACTGGCTGAGCTGCTTTAAGTCACAGGCAATGTTTGGCTGTAGAGTTGCAACAGAACAGAACCCTGTCTCTGCCCTGCAGCCATAGCCAATGCCAGAGAGAGACAGATGGGGACACAGAAAACCCTCTCTGTCTTTAAGGGAATAGGTATAGGGCATCTTATGAATATCCAGACCGCAGAGCAAAAAGGCGGCAAAGAAAGTTGAAAGAGTAGGCAAAAGCTACTTACTCTGAGCACTTGGAGGAGAGATTAACAGGTGCCTACAAAGCAAATACAGCAGAGAAAATCGGTCGCTGAGGAAGATCCAAGAGGATCTGAAAGGAAAATCAAAAGCCTATACGGAAGGTAAGATTAGCGAGTCCAGGAGGGGAACATGGGGTAAGGATGGAATGGACAGTCACAGGTGTGACATCCAGGGACAGGAAGGAGACGAGACAGACAGAACCCAGAGGAGACAGAACTCAGGTGCTTCCTCTAGGCCTGGAGTAAAACCGTCAGATGTACCTAAGTAAGAACACCAACATGCCAAAGTAACAATGAAGATGCTAGGAAGTATGTGCTGATGGGTCAAGAATCCAAACACACATCATCTGCTGAGAGCAGAATGGGAGGCTGGAGGTGGGAAAAAAGATCTATGAACAATCTGAACCAGAAACCATGGAGCGGGTGCCCATTGTCATCAGAAATGGGAATATTTGATGTTTGATTTTCAGCCCTAACTAGCACATTAGCCTGTCTCTGAAAGCCTGGTGCTTCCACACGTGCTGTTTTTCCTCTTGATGAGTCTATGTAGTACTTCTACAGGTTGCAAAATCAAATACTACTTACAACACACAGCTTGGTGTTTAAGGTAGAAAAATAAACTGACTCTAAGTAAGAGACCAACTGTCTCCAAATACCTATCTGCAGACAGGGCCACACCATGGAATTGGGACACAGCCTGTCAGCGCCTCAGCCAGGGAGGCCTCAGGAATCTAGTCCAGCTTCCCCATTCCACAGATTGGGAAACTGGAATAAATGCATGAAGATGAATTGCCCAATGTCATGCATCTGGCCAGTGCAAAACACTGGCTAGGACTCAGTCCTCTCTTTGGTGTTCGATGTTTTCTCCTGATCTTTCAGAAGAATGGAAGTCACCAACTATGCCACTACCTCCCATGTTTGGGCATCTGTAGTGTCCTTCTATTAGGAGGTCATTTTTTTTCTGCCTGAGTATGGCTTTATTAAAGGTCTGCCATCCAGGGTGCTGGTTATGGGTAAGGGCTGTGGTCAGAGCTCATGTAAGGGACCCGACATAGTCTGGCTGATCGTCTCTTGCATGGGATGGTTAGTGCACCCTGGGTCAGCTGAGGGGTGATTGGAAGTCCCGAAGGCCAGACATAATACAAGGTCATGAGTTAGCCAATAGGTTCTTCAGTAGTGACCTTTTAGCACTCTTGCCATTCTCTTCACCTCTGCACCAGTAGCTATAAAATATTTAGGGAGTGACAGATTCTTTGAGATTTTTAGTAAGAGATATAGCATCTCCCCAGAAAAAATTAACATGAAATTCCACACATACAGTTTTGTATTCAATTTCCAAGGTATTAGAGACCCTCTGAACCTCTATTTCTGGTCAAGCAGCAACCAATCAGCTCCAACTCTGAATAAACCTCAATTTTAAAAAAATCTCAGTAAGTAATCAGTTCCATGAGACTATTTCAGAAAATATTCTTTTTATGGACAATATGTTTTTCTTCTCCTAAATCCCTGATATTTCCTGTGGACACAGAAGGAATTGTGTGACATTAGAATTGTCTTCTAGCACCTAAATAGGGGTGGAGGTTAGTGGAGGTGGTGCTGGGGATACAGATTCATCCATGTGACCCCAAGTCCCATCTTTCACACTCTAAACTTCTGTTTAGGCCTCTGTGGCCACACACCCACTTTGATCCTCACCCAGACTCCTCTAATCGCCTCCCACAGCCTAGGTTAGATTATTCATGTGTGCTCAGGCCTTTTCCAGTGTTGTTTCTGCCATCTGGCTAATGACAGGACACCATATGTCAGCAGCAGGATATGGCCACCCACCTATGGATTGGGCCACAGACCCGCTCTCAGGAACAGCATGGCTGACCAGTGTGTGGCTCACTCCCCAGTGACAAGGCACGTCTTGCTTGAGTCTGCAAATAGGACACCAGTGACTGAGGTTCCTCCCACTCTGGGCTGAGTTTGTGGTAAACAGCATAAATGTGCTTGGGTAACATTTAAGTTATCCTCATCACCTTCCATTTGCTGAGAACTTAGAGCAGCTCTAGATGCTTCATAGGCAGGCACAGATACTGTCTAATTAAACAACTCATTACTCCTTCAAGTTAAAATGGGAGGCAGGCGTCTTACTGTCGGGCTCACTGGATACATGCACCAGGTTTTCACCCAACACCATCCCCAAGGGGCTCCAGATTGCTCACTGAATTTGAGTAGAGGGGAAAGAAACTTGTGAAGCCTTGATTTCACAAAAATCACATTAGAAACCTGCAACAGAAGCAGGTGCATTCTGTGTTCACACTTCGTTACAAGGGAAACCGGTACACGTGTAGATTACCTGGTGTGGTTGGCACTGAAGTGTGTACGTTGGGGGCTGTAGTGAGAGTGGGGAGATCTATAAGTGCAGAACCCTCAGACGGTGGATGGTAGCCTCATGACCTGACATGAGAGAATCACAGGTCTCAGGTCTTGGCTAGAGATGAGGGTGCGCTCCTCTCCACTGCTCCTTTCCTCTTTCTGTAAATGGGACCATTGGCTCCAGATGGCTGCAGAAAACAATGCCTGTTTCACTTTATCCCGCTTGAAAGTCCACAAGATGGTCTAAGCTTAAACTTTTCTAAAAATGAGGCGGCGAGTCTCCTAGTTGCTTCCCTCTTCAAACTTCCTTTTGACTTAACAAATAATTTGCATGCAAATGAGATATTAAATGCAGCACTCCTAATAATTGACTGTTTTCTTAGTCATTAACTATTGGATTAAAGAGGCAAACAAATATTTGTCCAGCATTCATTAACCCTCCTCTGCCTAACTTTAGGGAGCTAAGGAAAATACCCAGAGGGCTTTCATACGCGGAGGGAGGTGGAATGCAGAGCAGCCACATGACCTGGTCGGGGTGGTGAGAATAGTGAAAATCTGGTATTAACTTGAAATGTACTTTTGCAAACTGTGATTTACATGCAAATTTTCTCCCTTTGAACTCACCCTGGGTTCTTCCTTCAAATGAGTAAAATAATAAGCTTTTATAAGCCACATTTTGTAAGATCAGAGTAGTTCAGTATAATAATGCATACTATAGTTATTTCTTAACCACTTTGCTAATTAGATCCCTTGAAGACCAAGGTCGTTAAAATACTCTGTGTAATGGGAAAAGACCTGCCTTGGGAATGAGGAAGGTGCAATCCTTGCTCCAGCAAGGCTACCAGTCAGCTGTGCTACTGTGGCCAAGTCATTTAACATCTCTGGAACTCTATTTACACGTCTAATAAAGGGAGTAAATCGTTTGTACCTAAAACGTACAAGACTCTCAAAGCTACAATTTGATCAACAATTTCAACTTTCTGCTCTACTGAAAGCATTTTGACAGTACTTCTCCCCAGAATCAGAAAAACATATCTTTCTAATGTGTCCCTTGCCTAGTCAGAGCAAGATTAAAATTATGAGTGACCTGAAGCTGGCAGTAAAAAAAAAACTAGTATCCTGAATAATCTGTAAAACAAATACAAATCTGTCATACAGTGAGGTGTGTGAGATACTACAGGCAAATTCAGTTCCGAAATTCTTTTTTTTTTTTTTTTGAGATGGAGCCTCAAGCGATCCCCCTGGATAGAGTGCCATGGCATCACAGCTCATAGCAACCTCCAACTCCTGGGCTCAAGCAAGTCTCTTGCCTCTGCCTCCCAAGTAGCTGGGACCACAGGCGCCCGCCACAACGCCTGACCATTTTTTGGTTGCAGCCATCATTGTTGTTTGGCAGGCCCGGGCTGGGGATTCGAACCCGCCACCTTAGGTGTACGTGGCTGGCGCCTTAGCCAATTGAGCCACAGGTGCCGAGCCCGAAATTCTTCTTAGTGAGGCTGCTGTTGTATATTCCCCCTCTAATAATACCTTGTTTCATTACAGTATTGATAAGATTAAGAATCTGAATTTTGAAGAAAAAGAACAAAAAAATTTCAGAGGAAATGAAAAAGGATGCAGGGGTGGCATTGAAAAAGGCAATTGAAAAAGGAATTGAGAGAAGGACCATAGTGTCAAAAAGTAGCTGGTCACCCCAAGTGTGTTCAGGGAAAGCAAAGAGTGATCAGAATTTTCATGCTGTTTCATAGCTGATGTCGTGGACACCAAAGTTATGAAAAAGGAATCATGATAGTGAAGTAACCATAACATGTGCTTCCGATTATATCGACACCTACATACAAAATGCATTCTATTAAAAGATCATTCTGTCAGAAAATCATTTTTTAAGGGTAAAAGTCATAATTTTGTGACTAGTAGCTTGGAGTAGTTAGAGTAGCTAGCAATTGTAGCTACTAAGGAGAGACTAAGGCAGGAGGACTGGTTGAACCCAGGAGTATGAGGTGAGCTATGATGACACCACTGTACTCTAGCCTGGGTGACAGAGCAAGACTCTATCTTTAGGGAAAAAAATTGACACTGATATCAAGGAGCTTATTTAACTCATTAATTAATGATTGATCCCAGTAAGATACTAAAGCCAGTTCAAAGGAAAATTCAAATTTACATACACATGGATAGGAAGATAAGGAATGCTGAAATAAATTCATAAGTAGATATAAAGAACAATCTATCTGTGGAGCAATAATCAACTGCCCTCCATTAGACACAAATAATTTGCAATCTGTGAACAAGAATCATTCGTATTATTATTTTTCTACTATTTACAGAGTTGCCAAAGAGCTCAAGAAAATTAAAGGGAGATATAACTCAGAAGAGCACACTGGACAAGACACCCAGTGACCCTTTATCTTTTTTTTTTTCCTCCCTCAGAGTTTTTCATAATTTGTCCTGATAATTCACATTGAGGGAGTGTAATGTGATACAGTGTAACAAAGCTAGAATATGGCAGCAGGCAGACCTAAGTTTGAATTCCTTTGTTATCTTGAAAAACACATTTGGTTTTTCTAGATCTGTTTCCTTATCAGTAAAATGAGGATGATAATACCTATCTTTCCAGGTTATTCTGAAAGTTAAATAAGGTAAACATATAAAGAAATTCATGCAGAAAGTTTATAGCATACCTAAGAGATAATGTGTCTTTACTTTTGAAGAAATACGTCTTTTTATGATGCAAGTACAGTTAATACAGATAAAAATCCTTTGTAGGCCAGGCAAGGTGGCTCACAAGTATAATTCTAGCACTTTTAGAGGCTGAGGCAGGTGGATTGCTTGAGGCTAGAAACCCAAGACCAGCCTGGGCAATATACACAAAATAAAAATATTAGCTGGGCATAGTGGTCCAGGTTACTAGTAGTAGTAGTAGTTCTAGCTACTAAGGGGACTGAGACAGGAGCATTAGTTCAACCCAGGATTTTGAGGTGGGATACAATGACACCACTGCACTCTAGCCTGGGCAACAGAACAAGACTCTATCTTTACAGGTTAAAAAAAAAGAAGAAGAAGAAAAGGTTCTTTGTAAATCATAAAATCCTGTATAAAAAAATTAGTTCACTTTGGGAGAGTTGGCACTCTCACAAAACTAAACATATACACCATATGATCTAGCAATTATGCTTCTTGGTATTTACCCAAATGAGTCAAAAACTCTGTCCACACAAAAGCCTACACACAAATGTTTATAGCAGCTTAATTCATAATTGCTAAAATCTAGAAGCAACCAAGATGTCTTTCAATAGGTGGATAGACAAATACTGTGGTTCAGACAATGGGATATTATTCAGTTGTTAGCTACAAAAAAAAAATGAGCTATCCAGCCATGGAAGGAACCACATGGATGAAACTTAAATGCAAATTGCTAAGGGAAAGAAGCCAATCTGAAAATGCCACACACTGTATGATTCCAACTGTATGACATTCCAGAAAAGGCAAAACTACAGAAATAGTAAAAGATCAATGACAAGGGTTTGCAGGAGGATGAAAGGAGAAATAGGTGGAACACAAGAATTTAGGGCAGTGAGGCTATTCTATATGATGTTATAATGGTGGATACATGTTATTATACATTTGTCCAAAGCCATGGAATATTCAATACCAAGAGTTAATCCTAATAGAAATGCTGGACTTCAGTTTATTGATACGTGTGTGTACATATATATATAGGCTTATCACTTATAACAAATGCACTACACTAATGCAAGCTGTTAATAATAGGGAAAATTGGTGGGGGAAGATGAAGGAGTTATGTGTGAATTCTCTATACTTTCTGCTCAATTTTTCTATAAACCTAAATCTGTCAGTGATACTTGACAAAAAATAATAACACCTACTCAGTCCATTTATATTGATCTGAGGACCCTGGGAAGCCAACCCAATAAAGAATGCCTCCTGAAAGACAAGAGTGTAGCCCCTCCCAGCAATCCTCACAGGCTTTTATTGCAATCTCAGCCATGAGAAAATACTGCACAGCAGAAAGCTTCAAATAGAGGGCAAAGGTTACAAAACAAATTTATCTTTAGCTACATGATTGAATTCCTAACACATTCTGTTTACTGAACTTCTGTCTTGCCTTTTTCTTATCACAGTTAGTATATGACTTAGAGAGCTGGCACAGTGTGCTGTGTCTAGTGAGTATTGTTATCACTGCTCAAGGCCAGCAGTTATGCTAGTCTTTTTCCCAGATTGTTTTGTCCCTAGTGCCTAACACTTTTAACCCTATGCTGTACCCTACATAAAACTTCTTTTCTAAAGTCCTAAGTTAATTTTTAAAATTAATCATTTCTTTCTATCAGCTGTATGATCTTGAGCAAGGCTTTCTCTCCTTACCTACAAAATGAATGTAAATGCAGAGTGGTCCTTGGCAGGATTGTTGTGGAAATGAGGGCTTCCGCTGGGGTCTGGTGTGTGATACTTACCGGGTGTCCCCAGAAGGTCTACAGTGGCTGTTCAACACAGAGTACTTCCTTACCAGTTAGTAAGTAGCTATCTGATCATATCCTACACATGGACATGTATGTCATCTGCCCAACCCCTCTCCCAGATTCCTCACACTTCCTCAGGACCCAGCAACTAGAGGGTTGTTGAATAGCACAGCAGGGGACCTCCGTTCTCCCACTGGGGCTAATGCTTATGACAATTCTGATTGGTCAGAGCCCATGACATGCTGTTTGTTAAATGTTTTTAATATCATCCCTCCTACCTAATGAACAGCAAGCCCTGGAGGACCATTAGTTATTGTTATTAGCATAAGTTTCTGTTTTTAGATTTTATGCTTTAAGCACAATGCTATTTTTTACCAAAAATGTCAATAACATATGGTTCTACATGTGCCTCAGAGGAATTATTTTTTTAAAAAACTATGGAAAAGCACTATACACAGAGTAAAGTTTGTTTTTTTTTTAAAGGCATGCATTTTAGTTCTTTATTCATTTATGTATACATGTTTGTATTTATTTATTTATTTATTTATTTTGAGACGGAGCCTCAAGCTATCCCCCTGGGTAGAGTGCCATGGTATCACAGCTCATAGCAACCTCCAACTCCTGGGCTCAAGAGAGTCTCCTGCCTCCACCTCCCAAGTAGCTGGGACCACAGGCGCCCGCCACAACACCCGGCCATTTTTTGGTTGCAGCCATCATTGTTGTTTGGTGGGCCGGGCTGGGGATTCGAACCCGCCACCTTAGGTGTACGTGGCTGGCGCCTTAGCCCATTGAGCCACAGGTGCCGAGCCAGATGTTTGTATTTATTT
>CAUYQV010101215.1:0-12101 GCA_963574575.1 Galagoides demidoff
CGCCTGTGGTCCCAGCTACTTGGGAGGCTGAGGCAGGAGACTCGCTTGAGCCCAGGAGTTGGAGGTTGCTATGAGCTGTGATGCCGTGGCACTCTACCCAGGGGGATAGCTTGAGGCTCCGTCTCAAAAAAAAAAAAAAAAAAAGGCTCGGCGCCTGTGGCTCAATCAGCTAAGGCGCCAGCCACATACACCTAAGGTGGTGGGTTCGAATCCCCAGCCCGGGCCCACCAAACAACAATGACGGCTGCAACCAAAAAAAAAAAACAAATGGCCGGGTGTTGTGGCGGGCGCCTGTGGTCCCAGCTACTTGGGAGGTGGAGACAGGAGACTCGCTTGAGCCCAGGAGTTGGAGGTTGCTATGAGCTGTGATGCCATGGCACTCTACCCAGGGGTATAGCTTGAGGCTCCGTCTCAAAAAAAAAAAAAAAAAAAAAAAAAAATGAGGTATCAAAAGTAGTCAAACTCATAGGGAAGAAAGCAGAATGGTATTTGTCGGGAGTGAGAAGAAGGGGAGAATGGAGAATTGCTGGTATAGAGTTTCAGTTTTCTGACTGGTTGCAATACAATGTTTATTTTTAACACTGTACTGAACTGTACATTTTTTAAAAAGCTAAGATGGCAAATTTTGTATGTATTTTATCACAATTGAAAATAAATTTTAAGGCCAGGTGTGGTGGCTCACACTTGAACCCCAATACTCTAGGGAGGCCGAGGTGAGTAGATTGCTTGAACAAGAGCAAGACCCCATTTCTAAAGCTACTTGAACACTGTGGCAGCCACCTATAGACCCAGCTACTAGAGTAGCGGGAGCAAGGGAATCACTTGAGCTGAAGAGTTTGAGGTTGCTGTAAGCTATGATGCCATAGCACTCTGAGGGCAACAGAGACCCTTTCTCAATAAATAAATAAATTGGCTCGGCACCTGTGGCTCAAGTGGCTAAGGCGCCAGCCACATACACCTAAGGTGGTGGGTTCGAATCCACCCCAGCCTGCCAAAAACAACAATGACAACTGCAACCAAAAAACAGGCGGATGTTGTGGCAGGCACCTGTGGTCCCAGCTACTTGGGAGGCTGAGGCAGGGGACTCGCTTGAGTCCAGGAGTTGGAGGTTGCTGTGAGCTATGATGCCACAGCACTCTACCCAGGGGGACAGCTTGAGGCTCTGTCTCAAAAAAAAATTAAATAAATAAATAAATAAATTCTTAAAAAACAAATACCTATAGCAATGTCCTGCAATAAACATATAACCACTAAGCAATTTTCTCCTATTCCTAGCTAAACACATATACATACAAAGTTAATAGGTATGAAATTTAAGAATCAGTAACATATTTGCAATATGATTTCCAGAATGTTTAAAACTATTTACATTTTCAAAACAAATGAGAAACCCACTATACCCATCCATAAATGAAAATTTATTTAACTTCATCTGTTATTTTATTGAGTTTTAAGTCAGTAACCTTTTCTCACACAATTATTACTACTTCAAACTGCCTAGTAATATTCAATCCATTATCCCTTTAGAATTTTTGTTTTTTCTTCCCACCAATAACTGACTCTTCCAGTTTTTACTAATTTCACATAGTCTATACAAGTTTTTGTCAGCTGTATCTATCTTTTTCCTTTATGATTACCTTTGCTGCTTTTATTGAAAACCCTTCTCCATCCAAGATCAGAAAAATATATAACTTCAAGCTTGTGTTTTTCTGGGATTTTTTTTTTTTTTTGAGACGGAGCCTCAAGCTATCCCCCTGGGTAGAGTGCCATGGCATAACAGCTCATAGCAACCTCCAACTCCTGGGCTCAAGCGAGTCTCCTGCCTCAGCCTCCCAAGTAGCTGGGACTACAGGCACCCACCACAACGCCCAGCTATTTTTTGGTTGCAGCCATCATTGTTGTTTGGCGGGCCCGGGCTGGGGATTTGAACCCGCCACCTTAGGTGTATGTGGCTGGCACCTTAGCCGATTGAGCCACAGGCACCGAACCTGGGATTTTTTTTTTTTTTTGAGACAGAGACTCAAGCTATTGTCCTAGGTAGAGTGCCCTGGTGTCACAGTTCACAGCAATCTCCAGCTCCTGGCTCAAGCAATTCTCCTGCCTCTGCCTCTCAAGTTGCTAAGGCTATAGGCGCCCGCCACAACGCCCAGCTATCTTTGGTTACAGCCGTCATTGTTGTTTGGTGGGCCTGGGCTGGATTCAAACCCACCAGCTCAGGTGTACATGGCTCAAGCCTCAGCCGCTTGAGCCACAGGCACCGAGCCTTTCTGGGATTTTTGTTGTTGTTGTTTTCTTTTCCCTTCTTATCTAGCTAAGAGAAATTTCTCGGTTTTATAATTTTTTAATTCACCTGGAATTCAATTTGTTCTATTATAAGAGGAAACACCTCATATATAAGTTAACTTAAGTCAATTACAGAAACTGTTATTTTTATTTCATTTCCTTTAGAAGCAATACTTTGAAAGACATTTCAATTTTTGAGTCACCCAAGGAAGCAATATGTAATAAGCCTCCTAAAATTTCCCACAGTTCCAAAGCTTTGGGGTAGAGGGACCTGTAACTTCTCCCTTCTTTTCACTTGCCTTCTACAAACGGAAGAACAAGCATTTCTCTCTACCAGTGCTGCCCCCACCTTACCCAACAATATGAAGATTTTCCATCTTGAAAAAGGCCTGGGCTTGGCGCCCGTAGCACAGTGGTTATGGCACCAGCCACCAAGGTTGGTGGGTTCAAACTTGGCCCAGCCAGCTTAAGCAACAATGACAACCACAAAAAAAAAAAAAAAAAAATAGCCAGGCATTGTGGCGGGCACTGTAGTCCCAGCTACTTGGGAGGCTGAGGCAAAAGAATCACTTAAGCTCAAGAGTTTGAGGTTGCTGTCAGCTGTGACACTACAGCACTCTGCAACATAATGAAACTCTGTCTCAAAAAAAAAAAAAAAAGGCCTGACCCAACTAAAATCTGTGAGTGGAATTTCCTCTGTCCATATTTTTCTTTTTAAATATTACTTCCACAGCTAAAGGAAAGCAATTAAAATTTGTTAACTGACATGAAAATTAGTAGTAACAGACTTAAGCCACCTTAAGCCTCTGCCAAATGCCACAATCAGAAAATTCCTAAGAGGGTGAGATTATAAACTGCAATTTTATAAAGTAACTTGAAAGGTATTTCCAATTTTAAGAACAAACTTAAAAATGTGAAAACTTGAAATCAAAGAAGAGGTTGTAAAATAGTCAAAAATGTTATAGATTCAGGGTAGGCACAATAGCTCACAACTATAATCCTAGCACTCTGGGAGGCCAAGGTGGATGGACTGCTTGAACTCAGGAGTTTAAGATCAGCCGAAGCAAGAACAAGACCCATATCTCTACTAAAAATAGAAAAAACTAGCTGAGTGTCATGGTGGGCACCTGTAGTCCCAGCTACTCAGAAGGCAAGAGGGTCACTTTAACCCAAAAAAATTGAGATTGCTGTGAGCTATGATGATGCCACAAGCACTCTACCCAGGGCAACAGAGTGAGGCTCTGCCTCAAAAAAAAGATTCATTGTGGGCTAAATTATTTACATTATTAACAAAATGATTTAAATATAGTAACTAAAATAATATCTTTCAATAAAAAGTATAGATTAGGGAGTTGATAAAATATGAAAAAAATTATTTATCGGTAATATATAAATTATGGGTAGAACAACTGAATAAGGACAATTCACAAACTAATATGAACTAACTGCTAGCCTAGTAAAACTAAGGATTCATAGAGCTTGCTTCCCATGTATCAACCAGAATAGAGTTCAAAGCCATCTTGCAAAAGGCACACTACAAAACGCTATAAAATCTTGCTTTAAAATTGTTCAAAGGTTGAATGCAGTGGCTCATGCCTATAATTCTAGCACTTTGGTAGGCCAAGACAGGAGGATTACTTGAGGCCCACACTTTGAGACCAACCAGGCAACATATGAAAGCCCCATCACTACAAACAATTTCAAAATTAGCCAAGCATGGTGGCAGATGCCTGTCTACTCTGGAGGCTAAGTTGGGAGGATCACGTGAGCCCAGGAGTTCAGACCTAAGCAAGAAAGTGACACCCTATCTCTAATTTAAAATATATACATATTTTTTTTCAAATAAATGCAGAATCCCTACTACTATAAACCTCCTAAGACACAGCCCATGTATTTTAAGAGACCACAATTCATACTCTAAAACATAACTCATACCTCCATTTCTTCAGACTCTGCCTTGTTTTCTGCTGGCGTCTGCTGCTGTTGCTCTTCCACATGAGCTTCCTCCTGGTCCACCTGCATCTTCTGAAAAACATGTCAAATTAAATCCTGAAATTAGGAAATACTAACAAAAAAACAAACAAACTTCATGGCATAATGACGAAGTCACAAGGTATGAAAGTAAGCGTATGAAGCCCCTGCTGAATTACCAACGATCAGAAGACCTAGACTCAAATTCCACATATGTTACATATTGCCTAGAACAGTTTTCCTCTCTGGATCTCAGTAATGCATGTGTATAATGGGGATAACACCTGCCCTCCCTACCTTTACACACTGTACTTCACCATGTGCTGTCATGTAACACTATCTATAATCTGAAGAGAGCACAAGTTGCTCTGAGCTTCCTCATGAGTAATTTCTCTCAAAATTTTAACTTTTTGGGTGGCACCTCAAAAGGATAGGGCGCCGGCCCCATATGCCAGGGGTGGCTGGTTCAAACCCAGCCACATCCCAAAAAAAAAATTAACTTTTTTCTAACAGTTCCTAAACCTTTTCATTTTCAAAAGTACAACCAATGTATATGTTAGGGGAAGTGAACACATTGAGAAATCTGTTAAAACTACAAAGGCTAATAATGAAGGAAGAAGTTTGTAGAGGTCCCCAATGTCTGCAGCACATTAGAATCACCTGTGAGGCTTTTAAAACTACTGAGACATGGGCCCTAACCCAGACCAATTCCAACCAAATCTCTGGAAATGAAACCCAAGCATTTATACATAAAGCTTTGATTTTGATGCACAGTGAAGATAAGGCATAGTAGTTCATAATTCCAACAAATGAGTATACAATCTATTCTACTTATGAAAATAATTAACTAAGACTTAGCATTCTTCAATAAGCTAAAAGAATTAAAAATAACTCAAGTTGAGCAGTGCATGATCTGAAGGGAGGAGTCAACTGTGTTAAGATCCTCTGCTGGTTCCCCTATGTTGGGAAAAGGGGACATATACAAACCCACTCTCACTCAGCAACTCTGTCACAGTGTTCCTCTTCCCTTGTTACCAAGTCTTACTGGATAGCATCTAGACAAGTCACCACTAAGCTATCAAAAATGGTATAAAATGTCCAGATTACCTCTTCCTCCTTCGCATTCTGGTCTGTTTCCATTGGTTCCTCATTTTCCTCAGACTTATGTACTTCTACTAGGGATGCACTAGACACACTGAAAATGCCATGGACATTTATTCGAACCTTGACTTTCACTTTTGAACTGGAGCCATCAGACTGAGGAGTGACTTTCTGAACTGAAAACTGGGCTAGGGATGTAAGAGAAACAAAAGGGAATACAAAACCTGTAAGGATGAAGCCAAACATGGATATAATAATAAGCCCACCCTGCCAAGTTATGTCCAGTTCTCAGTGACAGTTCAGTAACTAACATGATGCTTCAAAACCAAGCAAGCCGATATTTAAGAATCTTACTAAATCATCAGATTTCTCCTTCTGTTTCCACATTCAGTCTTTTATTATCCTGTCCCAATTAAGAGCTCAAATATCTAATTCTTTCCTTTCTTCCAGTCCCTTGAATTCATTTTTCTGTGCTAACAGATAAATTCCTAAAACAGATGTCACATTCTCCTCTACTGACAAAAAAATCCCACTGATTTGACATTCTGCCATTTTACCAAGAAACTGCCATCTCTGTTATACAGACTGTTACTGTACAGTGCTTCAGTTATGTTTTCTTGATTCCAGCAACTCTGCAAAGTATGAATTACCATCCTTATTCCTGGTTTTACAAGTGAATAAACTAGGTTACAACAAACAAACTAGGTTAACTTTCCACAGTGTATAAGTGCCATTCAGGATACTCCTATGTACCCCTTTTACCTATGTATCTTAGATCTTTTCAGTATAATTCTAATTTCTCTTCTCTACAAGTATTTTCCAGATAAGAGTTTATCACAGTCTATAAAGACTCTAGCCAATCTGGTTTGAAAATCTAGGATATACTAATACTGTACCACAATCTCCTAATGATTTCTTATGTACATCTTACACATGTACCTTAGGGCCAGAACAGAATTTCTTTAACTCCTTAAAGTATCTTACACAAGGTATAACCACAATACCCATAAACTGAGAAATACTGCCCACACAGTAGGAGATCCATTTAAATAATAACCATCTGCCTGGCTCTGAACTTGTTAACAAGACTAGAAGAGGTTTTCTTTTGTGATATAAGCTCCCTAAATTTCAGAATGCTATACTGCTTCTTTCTGTTATCCTGGTTCTTCAAGTAGACATAAGCTTTTTTATTTTTTTCTCATTTCCAACTCTTTACTTACCTATAGCAGGATCTGGGTAGGGCAACTCCCGAGGAAAGCTGTAATAGGCCTCAAGAGTGAAAGGTTCCTTTCTATAAAATGTGAGAACTTTAGAGAAAGGAGCAGCATGATTTTTTGCAAACACTTCACAGTCACTAAATAGAGGAAAAAGAAAAACATACAAATTCAGGATATTACTAACATTTTTACCCATATATTCTAGGTTTATTATTACTGCACAATCCTATTTTCTGGCTCTTCTCAACTGACATTATTTCTAGATTATGAAAGTTTCCAGGTAGGTGCAGAGACTCATGCCTATAATCCTAGCAGTTTCAGAGGCCAAGGCAGGAGGATTGTTTGAGGCTTGGAGTTCAAGATCAGCCCAACCAAAAGACATCATCTCTGCAAAAACACAGAAAACTTGACTGGGCATGGTGGCACATGCGGTAGTCCCAGCTACTTGGGAGGTTACAGCACAAGAACCTCACCTGAGCCCAAAGTTTGCTGCAGTGAGCTATTATCATGCCACTGCACCTCCAGCCTAGGTGACAAAGAGAGACCTTATCTTACTTTTTAAAAAAGTTTCCAAGAATCTTTATGTATAATTCACTGAAGAAAGATAAGTAATTCAAATAGCATATAAAAGACACCAATGATCTCAGCAGGACTAAATGTAGAAAACTAAATAAGAACACAAATTTATTTATTCTGACTAAAATAAGTGATTACTTTCCTCCATGCACTAAGAAACTGTTACAAATTTGTGTAAGGTGAAATGGAGATGATATAGTACTCATGCTTAATTAACTTTAATCTAAGAATTATTAATAAACCTTACCTTGACCCTTCTTCAGCTGGAGAATTCCATCTCAGAGAGATTGGATATGGTAGTACATCAGTAATAGAAAATTCTCTGACTTTGAAAGCAGGTGATAAGATTGCACACTAGAATAAATAATTTTTAAAAATTCCATTTTGACAAGTACAGACACAACTATCACAACACCCACAAATAACAACTTCAGAAGATCATCATTACCAGTCTTTTAAAAATACTTATATTAATAATTTAATGGAGTATAAACAAGCAATTTCACAAACTTCTTTTTTTTTTTTTTTTTGAGACAGAGCCTCAACCTATCCCCCTGGGTAGAGTGCCATGGCATCACAGCTCACAGCAACCTCCAACTCCTGGGCTCAAGCGAATCTCCCGCCTCCACCTCCCAAGTAGCTGGGACCACAGGCACCCATCACAACATCCGGCCATTTTTTGGTTGCAGCCGTCATTGTTGCTTGGCGGGCCCGGGCTGTGGATTCGAACCCGCCACCTTAGGTGTATGTGGCTGGTGCCTTAGCCGATTGAGCCACAGGTGCCGAGCCACAAACTTCAATCATTTGTCAAATTATCTATATACTCTAACTGCTGTTTATTATTTTTCTATTAACCCCCCCGCCTTCATTTAATTGACATATTTTACACTTTTTGTGTTAAACAAAAATATACCAAATCTAGTCGTATTTCAGGCTCAGAGTTACCTATGTTTCTAGTCAATAAATTCATCTTACTATATGCTGTAAAATACAATTCCTTTTATGAATTATTACCTCTGCCATCCATTTTAAAACAAAAATTTCAAAATCTAACACCCTGAGATCTCCCTGAAGTTACCAGTTAGCTACGTAACCACTGCCATCTTGTTATAATTACTTATAAATGTCTGCCTATAAAAGAAAGAAGATTCACCTGCAATGCACAGCCTCGAGTGACAGCTTCATCGGCATTTAATGTTGTACTAAGTTCTTTACCAAAAAATTTGCTGATCTTCTCTTTTACTGCAGGAATTCTTGTAGCACCACCAACTATCTCCACTGCATAAATATCTTCTTTCTTTAACCCTATTTTTAAACAATTAGACATTTATGTTAAAAGAATCTTTACATTAGTATTTTACAACAAAATAACATCCTGTAATGATGAAGTAACTCACAAGTTAACAAAACTTCCCTCCCTCACCACCTTCCACAATACACATACACACAGGTGCACTCACATAGGTCTGTGGCACCTGAAATCTAGTAGGTATTTTGGCTTTCAAAATAATGAGGGAAAGGTGGCACAAAACGAACAGGATTTAAGAGGTGAGGGTCAGAAATATTCAACATCCTGCAATGTCCAGGTCCTGTGATCTCTGACAGAAGTCTCACACAACCAAAGTATATAGTTTCCTCGTATCAGAAAGAAAGCAGGTACATATCAAGGTTCTGCTCTTGCTCATAGAATATCTCTTCACACCACCTGACTTCCTCGTCACATTTTAGCTAACAACCACTGACAATTTCTTGACAATGACTATTTAAAAAAACAGCCTGACATCTGGAATTGGTAAGTTCAGCAAAGTATCAGGTTACAAAAATCAGTATACACAAATCAGTAGCATTCCTATACACCAACAGTCAAGGCTGAGAAGCAAATCAGAGCCTCAATAGCTTTCACAATAGCAACAAAGAAAATAAAATACTTGGAATATATTTAACCGAGGTGAAAAGCCTCTACAAGAAGAACCACAAAACAGAGAGGAAGGAAATCGCAGAGAATGTGACATATCATGCTTATGGATCAGCAGAATCAATATTGTTAAACTGTCTATACCACCCAAAGTACAGAATTAAACTTCATTAGGATACCAATATCATTTTTTGCAGATCTATAAAAAATAATTTTACCCATAGTTTAGAACTAGAAAAGATCCGAAATAGACAAAGCAACCTTAAGGAGAAAGACTAAATCAGGAGGCATCACTTTATCAGACTTCAAGTTATACTACAAGTCTCCAGTAACCAAAACAGCATGGTACTGACACAAGAACAGAGATTCTGACTAATGGATCAGAACAGAGAACCCAGATATAAAACCATCCTCATATTGCCATTTGATCTCTGACTAAGCAGATAAAAATATACAATGGGGAAAAGAATTCCTCTTTAATAAATGGTGCTGGGAAAACCGAATAGCCACATGTATAAGACTGAAAGGGGATCTCCACCTCTGATCACTCACAAAAATTAATTCACAATGGATAAGGACTTAAACAGGAAAAACTATTATAAATATCAGCCTAGGCAAAAAATTTATGAAGGAAAAAAAGAAAGGATTCAAGAAGATCCCAAAGGCAATCACAGCAACAATAAAAATAGTAAGTGGGATCCAATTCAATCAAAAAGCTTTTGCACGGCCAAGAAATCAACGGAATGAATAGACAATCTATGTAATGGGAGAAAACATTCCCATGCTATACATTCAACAAAGACCTAAGAACTAGTATCTACAAGGAACTCATACGAAGAAAGAAGACATCAAACGACCCCAAAAGAAAATAGACTAATGCTCAGTAAACACATGAAAAAAATGCTCAACATCTCTAATCATCAGGGAAATGTAAATCAAAACCACAATAAGATACATGCAATGAAAATGGCTTTTATCCAGAAATCCCAAAACAACAGATGCCTGTATAGATGAAAAAAAAAAGAAATATTTATATGCTGTTGGTGAGACTGCAAACTAGTGTAACCTCTTTGGAAATGCCTCAAAGAATTAAATATAGATCTACCATTTGATCCACCAATCCCACTACTGCGTATTTACGCAAAGGAAAAAAAAGTTATTCTATTAAAGATAGCTGCATTTGTTTATGGCAGCACAAGGCACAATCACAAAGATGTGGAAATGACCCAAATACCCATCAATACATTGAGTGGATTAATAAAATCAGTATATGTAAACCATGGAAGTATTACTCAGCCATAAAAAAGATGGTCAATTAACAGTATGTTTTGTAATGACCTAGATAAAACTAGAAATCACTCTCCTAAATGAAGTATCACAAGAATGGAAAAACAAATACCACATGTGCTCACTTTTAAAATGGAACTGAATCATCAACAAGCATGTGTACATATGGTAATAAAATCTAATGGGAATCAAGCAGACAGAAGGGAGGAAAGGGAAGGGTGAATTCACACCTAATGGGCACAATGCACACTATCTGGGGAATGGGCACAATTTTATAACCTTGATTCAAACTCCATGAAAGTAAAGCATGTAAACAAAACATCTATAACCCTGTAACATTCTTTAAAAAAAAAAAAAAACAGGTCAAAGTGCCATGCTCTGAATATCAGTTTCTGAGCTCCAACAGAATCCTAAGATTATGGCTTCATATTTTTAAAGGAAATGAGTAGAATTCATAGCTGACCCTCACAAGAACAAATGATTACATATTTAGCAAGGAGAACTTCTTAATAAAGAATGCTGATAATACTTAGATTGGAAACTACTGCAAGGAGGAATGGCAGCTGTACCTTGCTTCTAAGTGCAACTTCAAAAAGCAATGTTGACCCAGATGTTTTCCCTTTCCCGATGGGACCAAGTAAAGAGGACAGGCTTAAACTTGCACAACTGTAGACATACATGAGAAAACATCTTCCTATTGTAGGGGTAATATTAGTTCTTAAGGATGATGTTGAACCCCAGCTTAGAGGATTTGAAAAGTTTAGAAACCGAGCAGCGCCTGTAGCTCAGTGGGTAGGGTGCTGGCCGCATATACCCAGGCTGGCAGGTTCGAATCCCCCCTGGGCAAGCTAAACAACGACAACTGCAGCAAAAGAATAGCCTGGCATTGTGGCAGGCGCCTGTAGTTCTAGCCGCTCAGGAGGCTGAGACAATAGAATCATTTAAGCCCAAGAGTTTGAGGTTGCCATGAGCTATGAAGCCATAGCACTCTACCAAAGGTGACACAGTGAGACTCTCTCTCAAAAAAAAAAAAAAAGGAAGAAAAGTAAAGTTTAGGAACCAGAGATCTCAGGTGGATTAAGTTTAGTTCTGATTTTTTGACTGTCACAAGTTGCAACTTGCACTTTTTATTAATTATTTTAAATGAGCTTCCCTGCAATGCCCATATGCTTTCTCTATATTTCACTGAGAATCAGGTTATGTTGGTGTATTTCCATAAGAACACTCTTTGCCAGAAGGATTTTTGTACAGAATTAGTCTTCAAATTCTTAGAAACTTAGAATTAATCATTAATCATATGACTAATAGAGAATACTTTAACACATTTTGCTTCCAAATCTTCAGAGATCATATGTGTTTTTTTTTTTTTAGTTAAATTTTCTCCTCTCACATTACCCTAAGCAGTGCAGCTGGAAGCCTCCAGGACCATATACTTTAAGTTATCTCTATTTATAGTATTTCACATGAAAAGAACAAAACCAGGTTGGTAGTGATTATGGTCTTATGATGTCTCTCTGATAACGGTTTTAAAAATTAAGGTTATTTGGAGAGATAAGAAAAGCATGAGCAGGCTCGGCGCCTGTGGCTCAATTGGCTAAGGCGCCAGCCACGTACACCTAAGGTGGCGGGTTCGAATCCCCAGCCCGGGCCCGCCAAACAACAATGATGGCTGCAACCAAAAAACGGCCGGGCGTTGTGGCGGGCGCCTGTAGTCCCAGCTACTTGGGAGGTGGAGGCAGGAGACTCGCTTG
>CAUYQV010101218.1:0-41441 GCA_963574575.1 Galagoides demidoff
GTGGTCCCAGCTACTTGGGAGGCAGAGGCAGGAGACTCGCTTGAGCCCAGGAGTTGGAGGTTGCTATGAGCTGTGATGCCATGGCACTCTACGCAGGGGGATAGCTTGAGGCTCCGTCTCAAAAAAAAAAAAAAAAAAGAACTGGAGGGCAAGGGCTCCCTGTGTCAAAGCTGTTTGGATAGAGGGGACAGATCTATGAAGTGGGGTGCAGGGGTGTCCTGCCTTAGACCCCTGGGCCTCATGAAGATTATTTGAGGACTGTTTAACTTATCTATGGCTTTGGACATCAGGAAGAGTATGTACAAACCTTTTGTTTGCTAATCACCTTTCATTAGGGTGTGTGTATTTCATGTGTGGCTCAAGACAACTCTTACTCTTCCAATGTGCAATAGAAAAACAAAAAAAGGCTGTACAGCTGTGGGTGTGGGGAGGGTCCTGCCACTGGAGGCAGTTTAGGCACTAGAGTTCTTGTCTGGCTCGTGGAAAGCAGTCTTTCCTTTTCTTCTGGTGTCTGTTGTGAAGAGTGAGAGCGTGTGGGGAGAGTGCTAAAGTATATAAAGGGTTTTGGAGAACAGTCTGTAGGATTAATGTTAAAACATGTCAACCTTGAGGTTTAGCCAGGATCCTGAGCCAGTGTCCTGCAAACAAACAGTGGTATCTCAGATGGTGTCTTCACTTAAGTTACACTTAACTTTACAGTTAACACTTTCCCTCCCCGACCATGGCAAGCTCCCTGCCCCAGTGTGCTTGTTTAAAATGCAGGTTCCTCTCATGGAGTATTATTCAGCCATAAAAAGGTAGAGACTTTACATCTTTTGTATTTATCTGGATGGAGTTAAAGAACATCTCCTTAGTAAAGTATCTCAAGAATGGAAAAGCGAGTATCCAGTGTACTCAAAGCTAATTCGAAATTAATAGATGAACAACTATAGGCCCTCACAAGAGAAAAACACAATAAAATTCAAGTGGGGGGAAGGGGATAAGGGAGATTTGGTAAGCTCCAACCTAGGGGGGGCACAATGTTAGGGTATATGACACATCTCCTGGGTGAATAAAACGCAGGTTCCTGGGTTGTACCTGGAATCTGTGGGACCAGAATCTCATGGTAGAGCTCAAGCGTCAAGCTTTCTGAACTGGCATTCAGGAGATTCTTAGCAAATCAAAGGTTTTGAACCACTGGCCCTGGGGAATGGTGAGGATAATTCAGACAGGGGAAGAAATCCTTCAGGGAGACCCAGTGAGTTGCACACAGATTGGGTGTAGAAGATGGACCGCTTATGTAGGGCTTGAGTGGAGAAGACAGGCTGAGATTTTCTGGACCAGCCGGTGGCCTAGGGCACAGCACTTGACTTCTCTAAGTGGAGACGATGTGATCTGATGAATCTTGTTTTTCCAGTCGTCCAGCATGCTCTGCTCAGCCCATACCGGGGCACACTGACCATGAGCCTCAGCTCTTCCCTTGGCCACAGCAAGGAGCTGCATAACCTTACTGCAGAGGAGGCCGGTGAAGGGGGTGTCATTGTTGCCGAGTTCATCGCCATCATTGTCATCACCATTTTTGTCTGCCTGGGCAACCTGGTTATCGTGGTCACCTTGTACAAGAAGTCCTACCTCCTCACCCTAAGCAACAAGTTTGTCTTCAGCCTGACCCTGTCCAACTTCCTGCTGTCCGTGTTGGTGCTGCCTTTCGTGGTGACCAGCTGCATTCGAAGGGAATGGATCTTTGGTGTGGTCTGGTGCAACTTCTCTGCCCTCCTCTACCTGCTGATCAGCTCAGCCAGCATGCTCACCCTCGGGGTCATTGCCATCGACCGGTAAGCTTGCCTGAGACTTAGACTGTTGGAAGGTCACAGAACGATCGGTACAGTGATCTTTGGACAGCATTAGGGAGTGTCAGGGGCCTGTGATGGGGAGGATGAGCAAGTGAAGTTCTGTCTCTGCTGTGTCTCTGCAGCCAGGCATATCTGGTTTTACCTGTTTATATTGCACAGTTAGTTTTTGTTTTTTTTTTAAAAAGAGATTCCATTGCTTAAAAAAGAGTTCAAGGAACCTCCAATTAACAGTGGAGAAATGGAAGGTGAGGAAGGTAAAGGGGCAGAGTGGCAGCGCTGGGGCCTGGGCCCTGACTCGGCCTCTCTGTCTCCCCAGAGAGCTCCGGCTGGGGCTTGTTTTGGTTTTGGCCTCAGCTTGACTATTGCAGCCCAAATCAGAAACTTCATCACACCTCACAGTGCAGGGGGAAGGAGGACAACCAAGGAAGACAGTGACACCTGAGAGAGGCTGCGTGCACTTTTAGACACCTGGGCACTCCCCACTCAGTGTAGCTGGCACACGGGAAGGGCTGGCGCTGCTATTGTCCCTCCCTAAATGTCACAGGTTCTCTAGATTCCTGCATCATGCCATCAGATGTAGGCTCATGGGTCTCACACACTTGACAGTGGGTTTCCAACCCCTTGTTTATTAGGATTTTGCTGACACTTGAGTTCATCACTGGCAAGGGCTGAGCTTCTTAAGAGCAGCTTGTCTGTATGTCTTTTTTTTTTTCCCTCCAGTAGTAAAAGTTATGCAGCAAATAATGAATGAAAGAAGAAAAACTCATCATCTAACCAACCCATAAGCACTCACTATTTATGTATTCAGCATATTTGCCTGTAGTAATTTTTGGTTGTACATAGTAAATTCTTAAAATAGGCTCATGGAACTTATGGTTTTGTGACCTTTTTTAACTTAACACATGATTCTGGGCCTTTCCTTCCATCTACAAATACCCTTCGAGAACGTGATTTTTAATGGCTTATGTGTATTCCACTCCAGGAACATACTGTAATTCACTTTTACAGTCCCCTATTACTGGATTTGTTGGTTTCAAATAGCTAATATTATGCCTGGTGGTCTGAGGAACGTGTATATTTGTGGACTTACTGTGTTTTCAGTAGGATAGACACACTTGCCAGATTCTTGCTATCTAAACGGCAAACGCCCTTCGGAAAGCTGTGCAGACATGCACTCCAGCGGCCATTCATCAGTATCCTTTGAAGACTGTATAATATCTTTAAAAAAAGTTTGGAAGTTTATTGGCAGTGGGAAGGAATGGGATCTCATTGTTGTTTTAATGTCTATTTTTAAACAAATCATTAATTTTAGAACATCCCTTCCTGGGCTCTGGGTCCTGTGGCATGTGGTATGAGGATAAACAGCTCAATCACAGAGATGGGGCTTGGTGTTCAGTGTCCCTCACATGGATGTGTGGATGCTGGGGAGCTAGTGCCAGTTCTCTGCATTGGTGGCTGCAGGAGGCTGTCAGCTGCTGGCTTACCTCTAGGGCAGGCATCCTCAAAGTATGGCCCACGGGCCATGCGGCCTGCCGTGTGTTTTTGCCACCACTGCGTGTCCTGCTTAGCAGCTGACTCGTCCCGGGGCCTGCAGTCCAGCCCTCCAGTAGTCTGAGGGACAATGAACTGGCCCCCTGTTTAAAAAGTCTGAGGACCCCTGCTCTAGGGGCTAAAGAAGGGAGAGTAACATTTCCCACCAGCAAGTAAGACAGACCCTCAAATCGTGCTAGGGTGAGGCTTTAGGGGGAGGAAGCTGACCATTTCTCCCAGGGCTCCAGCTGTCTCCGACACCCTTGAGTGGGTTCACCTCTTTGAGGACCTTACTTGACTGTGGGAGTTTTTGTTCCCTATATTCTCTTGGAAAGGCCCTGTGCTAAATCTCCAGGGCAGTAGAATACAAGCATGAAGAGGTCTGCCCACCAGGGCTTTACAGTTCAGTGGCAGAAGCTGACCTGTGAATGTTGATGTTAACACAGAGAAGTGACTGCCAGGGACAGCGCTACCAGCTGCTGCTGCTGTTGAGTGGGGCACTGAGTGCTGCTGGAGTGGGGAGGGGAGGTAATATTTGAGCCAGGTCCTAAATAGCAAGTGGGATCGCACAGACATGCAAGAGGTGGAAAGGGCCCTTCCAACTGAAGGAGCAGCCTCTGTTCATTCAGTTGGTAAGCACATATTAAGCACCCAATATATGCCTGGCATGGTGGTTCATGCCGGGAATACACAGCTGAACAGAATGAACATTCAGAGAAGTGCAAGAGGCAGGCGTGTGTTGCCTTCGGCCCGTGTGATAGGCACTCAACACTAGGATGTTTAAGATGCTGTGAGAATGCGGAGGATTACGATAGACAGAACTTGGTGGAAGTGCGTGGGGTGTGTGCTGAGTGTGGGGTGTCTGACACAGCCAGAGCCCTGGGGGAAATGGCCAAATGGACAAGCTTCTTCCCCCTAGAGTCTTGATCCAGGCCCCTCAGGCCCCACAGCCTGGCTGCAGGGTTACCAGTGACAGCTTGGCTGGTGGAGAAAGGGCTCCTGCCTCACTGCGATAGCAAGTTGTCAAGGCCTGGTTGTCTTTGGGAAATAGTTCATTTTCCCTTGCACGAGTTGGCATCCCTTGCACATTGCTTTAGCCGATCTTTTTGACTGAAATAAAGAGATGCTGTAAAATTTGGTGTCTTCCAAAAGACAAAAATTTTAATGGCAGATGCAATTTACTTTTCATTATTGGTCATTCAGGTGGCTTAAAAAACACAAATCGCCTGGACCAACTACTATTTCTATATTCATGGAAATAATCATGATTTCTCCAGTCCAAGGTTTCTCTACCTCAGCATTATTGATACTTTAGGCCAGATAATTCTGGTGGTGAGGTGCTGTCCTGAGCATTGTAGGACATATAGCAGTATCCTAGCCTCCACCCACTTGCTGCCAGGAACACCTCCCTAGTTGTGACAACCCACAGTATCTTCAGACATTGCCAGATATCCCTAGGGGTTCCCAGCTGAGAACCCCAGCTAAATAAATTGTCAGACTGTTGCACAGCTGAGCCCAAGGCATCTATCTTGTAGCCTCATAAAAAGAGAGTAAAGACAGAAAGTAAAAAGCAAGGATGCCTGGAGTGAAATCACATTTCGGTATCAATGATCCTGAACCAGGCCCTGGGGATGCCATTTGACCTGTGAAGAGGGTCACTGTGAATACGCCTATAACGTGTGCTCACCTCTCATGCAGCTGTGAAGCTGCCAGGGTGTCAGGTGTGTGTAAAATCGTTCTCAGATTTTCATTCCATTTTCCGTGGGTGAAACTCTGGGTTTCTAAAATAGTATTTCAGTACATAAGAGTAGTCAGAACAATGGGATGCGTAGTGAGAGCGAAGATCACTAAGGATTCTAGAGAGACTGTGCAGTGTCAGCTAACATATTGCCCCGAGTTAGCTAGAGTTGGCTTAGATTTTGTTTGTGCTTTTAGTGGCGACAGCTTTTTAGAAACAGGGATTGCTTTCAACGCGGCTAGTCTGTGGCAGGAGGGCTGAGCCTCTGGAACACCCATGTGGGGCAACTTTCCAGCCACACATGACATCATGAAATCTTTTTTTTGTTTTGTTTTGTTTTTATTAAATCATAACTGTGTATATTGGTGCATTTATGGGGTTCAGTGTACTGATTTGATATACAATGTGAAATGCTTACATTGAACTGATTAACACATCCATCGCAATTATACTCTTTTCTTAATAGTTTTGAAATGTACCATTCCATCATGCACATTGGGTGAGGTCCCCCCAAAGGCCGCCCCCCTCCCGCCTTCCCCCTCCCCTCCCCTCTCTCTCCTCTTCCCTTCTACTTTCTGGACTATAGTTTGTTTTACCATTCGTACGAATGTGTAGTTGACATCACAAAAGCTTCCTATGGTTTCAGGCATCACGTGGGACTCATGTCTAAAAATGAATTGTTGGCTTGGAGCCCATAGCTCAGTGGCTGGGGCGCTGGCCACATAAACCAGGGCTGGTCAGTTCGAACCCAACCCGGGCCTGCTATAAACAACAATGACAACTGCAACCCAAAATGAGCATGGTAGTGGGCGCCTGAAGTCCCAGCTACTTGGGAGACTGAGACTAGAGAATTGCTTAAGCCCAAGAGTTTGAGGTTTCTGTGAGCTGTGACGCCACGGCACTCTACCAAGGGCAACAGAGTGAGACTCTGTCTCAAAAAAATAAATAAATAAATAAAAAGAATTGTTAGAGAAAAGATTGAATAGAGAAAGCCAAAGAAAGCCCTTCTCTTTCAGCCTGTGTTTACTCACAGGGAGTTGCTTTAGTTCTGTGTTTCCCTTTGAATCTGTGACTAGGTCTCCATGAGGCTTCAGCTCAAAAAAAGAAGCTGCAGAGCCATGATTGAGAGAACACGTAAACCTATTTTTTTTCCTGGGAAGATGTGAGAAAGTTCTACATCTTAATAGAGGTGTAGATTCATGCATTTCAATGTATAGAAATTGTACTCCGCTGCCTCTCACCCTCCAGTACTAAATACAGAGTAACCCTGGAGCATGTGGCTGTAGCCGGCCAGGGCTGTGTCCCATGGGCCTTTTTGGATTCTAGGAGACTGACCCTGATGGAGCCAGCACCAGCTCCACTGCCCAGAGTTCTGACAGAATTCTGGATTCAGCTGGGAGAAATCACGGTCATGTCCCACTGGAACCTTAGTCAGTGGAAACATAAGCATCATTTGTTACCTTTAAGAAGTCTTGCTATAAAGTAACAATAATAAGTGGGTGTTGAGAAGAACCAGAAGGAAATCTGGCAGAGGACAGATTAGGAATCTTAATAATTTTTATGACTGCCAGACGAGGCTGGTCAAAGGACCAGGACAGCTAACAGTCACCAGACTGGGCCTCCCACACCCACCATACACCCCACCCCCTCCAAGTGTCTGAGCTTGGACCACCTGTGTCCTGTAAAGGGACAGGGGGAAAGTAGAAATCTTTTTTTTTTTTTGAAAGTGAAGGAACCTTCCTATAACCTGCCCCTCCCCACAGTCCCACCCCAGTGATCTCTCACTTTTCATTTGCCAGAATGATGTTTCAGCAGGACAAGGGGCAAGGGGAAGGAGACGACCTCAACAGCTTATTCATCCCTGGGACCCAGAAGGGCCCAGTGTCCCCTGTGGGTCAGGGAAGTTTTGTAGGAGCACAAGCAATGTGGAGCTTCCATCCCCAGGGTGGTGGGGAGAGGTCAATGGCCAGGCAGGACACAGGCTTTTTCCCCTGCCTTGGAAGGGTGAGTGTGACCCATGCCTTCTGTGCACCATTCCTTCCAAAGCAAACCTGTGAAAGAGGTTCTATTATTTCCCTTTTACAGATTCAGGAACTGAAGGTCTGGAGGCTAAGTCAACTACTGAGGTCCCTCAGCTTGGAGACATCAGAGCTCCCATCTGAACTCTGATTTCCAACTCCAATTTGCTTTTCCCATTGGGTTATGTGTCTCTGCAAGATGCAAACCCAGGTATCAGTGTAAGACAGCAGTCACCTTACCTCAGGTCATGCGGTGATTCTGTGATCCACACCGTAATCTCAGGCATGCTCCCCTCTTCAGGCCACCCGCACTGAAGCCGTCTCCTTCTAAGCTAGATCTCAGCCTGCCCTCCAGCCGGAGGTAGAGCAGCCTCAGGCTCACCCTGCTTAGGAAGACCCCATGGAGGAGGCAGTACCGCTGGTCAGCATGTGCACTACAGTGTCTGGTACCCAAGGGTGACTCAGGAAGATCCCAGTGGAGGAGCTGGCTTCCCATGTGACGTGTGAGGCTTGTAACCACGGTCATTTCCCAATACTCTGGCTGTACCAGGCCGTATTAACATGGCCACCTCATCCCTTCTGCACATTGCCCTCATGGGGAAGGACTATTTCCCTTGAATAAAATGTCTGGATGGGGTGGGTGGTGGTTTACTTTCAACCTCACAGTTTGAGTCCTCCCACCCATTCCAGTTAAAGGGCCAATCCTTATCTAGGCCCACAAGGCTCTGCACCCTGGCACCTGGCCCCCTGGCCACTCTGTATTGTTGGCTGACTGAGCTACCTGCACCTTCCCCACTGAGCCAGTGCTCATGTGCACCTCTGTACCTTACCAAGGCCAGCCTTCTGCCTGGACTGGTCCTGGGCCAGCATCTTTGGCCTTTCGAAACCCGAGTCTAGTGTCGTCTCTCCCAGGGAACCTGCTCTGGCCCTCCAGTTTGAATGAAGGGCCCACCAATTTGAATCAATAGCGTCCCTGGCCTATTGTCTTAACAGCATCAAGTCAGTGGGAACTACCCCCTGGTCCATGGGCTCTGGACCGAGATGGCTTGCAGGGAGTAAGTGGCACGTGTGTTGGGCATCACAGAGTCAGATTGCCTGCTCTGTATCTTGTTTCTTCCTCTGCCTTTCTCTGCTTTAGTGTCCTCCGTGAAATGAAGGTGGAGACATACCTCTGCTCAGCGTGGTGAGGATTCAGAGTGGCCGTGACCACCTCAGACTCTCACACTCTCCTTACACGTCTATCTTCCCCAGTCTTTTACCTGCTTTTCCTGGGTGCTGGGTGTGGTGCTGGGCATGGAGCAGGCCTTCAGTAGATAGATGTCCACCAAGTGATTGAACCCCGTGGTCCTCAGACATCACTGTGGCTCTGAAAACTGAACTACATGGATTAACGTCAGCAATAGCAGAACTGATCCGGCCCAATGCATTATTTCCCAGGACCCCCGTAGGTGCCTCAGGACTAGCCACACCCCCAAATAGGAATTGGGTTCTGGTGTCTCCACTTAGAAACAGGACTATCTGAGTTCTGTGTTCTTGCTGATGTCCAGCTATTCACTCAGGAGGGGTGCTGCAGAGCTGCAGAAGGTGGCACAGGCTATAACTTGCCTGAGGATTGGGGGAGTGCTGCTTTTATTTTATCTATTTATTTATTTTTTGAGACAGAGTTTCACTTTGTCACCCTTGGTAGAGTGCTGTGGCATCACAGCTCACAGCAACCTCCAGCTCTTGGGCTAGAGTGATTCTCTTGCCTTAGCCTCCCGAGTTGCTGGGACTATAGGCGCCCACCCCAACACCCTGCTATTTTTGTTGCAGTTGCCACTGCTGTTTTAGCTGGCTAGGGCCAGGTTCAAACCCATCACTCTCGGTATATGGAGCCGGCGCCCTACTCACTGAGACACAGGCGCCACCTGGCGCTGCTTTTAGAAGAGTTCACCCCATGGGTCAGGTGGGAGACAGCTTTCTAGAGCCTTCTACACGGGAAAGCAGCAGTGCCCGTCCTGGTGTGTGCCCATCCTGGTATGTACCTCTCCCTTTGACTTTTCTCTCTCACTCTCTCGACTCTTTTCTAGATACTATGCTGTCCTGTACCCCATGGTGTATCCCATGAAGATCACAGGGAACCGGGCTGTGATGGCACTTGTCTACATCTGGCTTCATTCCCTCATTGGCTGCTTGCCACCCCTGTTTGGTTGGTCACCTGTGGAGTTCGATGAGTTCAAGTGGATGTGTGTGGCTGCCTGGCACCGGGGCCCTGGCTACACTGCCTTCTGGCTGATCTGGTGTGCCCTGCTCCCCTTTCTGGTCATGCTGGTGTGCTATGGCTTCATCTTCCGCGTGGCCAGGGTTAAGGCCCGGAAGGTGCACTGTGGCACGGTGGTCATTGCAGAGGAGGATGCCCAGAGGAATGGGAGGAAGAACTCTAGCACCTCGACGTCCTCGTCGGGCAGTAGGCGGAACGCCTTTCAGGGTGTCGTCTACTCGGCCAACCAGTGCAAAGCCCTCATTACCATCCTGGTGGTCATTGGTGCCTTCATGGTCACCTGGGGCCCCTACATGGTCGTCATCACCTCTGAGGCCCTCTGGGGGAAGAACTCTGTCTCCCCTACCTTGGAGACCTGGGCCACATGGCTGTCCTTTACCAGCGCCATCTGCCACCCCCTGATCTATGGACTCTGGAACAAGACGGTTCGCAAGGAACTACTGGGCATGTGCTTCGGGGACCGCTATTACCGGGAGCCGTTTGTGCAGCGGCAGAGGACGTCTCGGCTCTTCAGCATTTCCAACAGGATCACAGGTAACTGGGGAGCTTGATAGGAAATGGATGTGCATGCAGGCCATTGTGGACTGTGGTCCTATCGGCCATACTGGCCTGGGGAAGGCTGAGCCCTGAGGCTGACTGTGGCCTCAAGGCTCAAAGCACAGAACTTCCTTTGGAGAAGGAACATTCTAGAGTATCCCTGTGATTCCTGGACAGCTTTCCATCACTCAGCAGCTCAAGGCCATGCTGATAAGGAAGTAGCAGGGCTCCCTGAAGTGTATCCCGAAAGACTTAGTGGATGTCACAGTACAGAAATGTTTCCTGAAACTCAACCGTGGCCTGCTGGTCTTGAAAGTGTAGTTACTTCTTTATTAGAGAAGGAGTCCCAGCGTTGGACCAGGCTACCTCCTCCGGGCAAGTCTTTTCCTTCCAGTCTTTCCTCTCGTCCTTGCTTCCTGTCCACCCCAGTTGCCTGTCCAACCTGCCTCCTCTCCTCAACCATCCTCTACCCTGGGCCTCCACTGAGATGTCACCATCTTGTGTGTGCAAGGCCACTTCCGCATCTGGTGACAGGCTCAGACATGCAGGGAGATGTCTGGACATGGTCCTACCACCATTGATGAGACCCAGAGAAATTACTCTAGTCAGGGGTAGATTTTTTTTCTTTTTATCTTTTCATTTTGAAATAATTTTAGATTTATAGAAGAGATGGAAAAACAGTACAAAGAATTCCCATGCACTCAGCTTCTTCCCGTGGTAACTGACAATCTTGCCTAGCAATAGCACAATCAGACCTAAGGCGTGAACAGAGGCAGGGCTGTTAACCACAGACTTGATCCCGAATTCACTCCTTTCCCCATTACTGTCCTCTTTTTGTCCTTTTACATTATTTTAGCTGTCATATCCCGCTTTGTCTTCTTTAAAATCTTTGACAATTCAATCCTTTGTTGACAGTTTCTCTGCTTTTTATGAAATTGACACACTTTGACAGCCATCAGGTGTTTCGCAGAGCACCCTCACCCTGTGTGTGTGTGAGGCCTTCTCAAGATTAGAGGGAGGTTTTATGTTTCTGCAAGAACGCTGCAGGGCTCACATGCCTTGTTAGTGTGTCCCGTCGGGGCACAGTGTCAAATGCCTCATTACTGGTGATGCTACTACCCTTGATCTCTTAGCCGAGAGCTCTTTAGTCTGTCAGCTTTCTTCACTGTAAAGTTGCTAATTTTTCTGTTGTAATTAATAAATACAACAGAGCAGATTCTTTGTGTAAGTGTCCTACTTCTCCTTCAGCCCTCATCCAGTGTTTTCAGCACTCGGTGGTGGGTCTTGGCCTCCAGCAGTTGTTCTCATGTTGTTCTGAAGGGAAGTAGCTGGAGTTTTAGGGCCACATTTAGGGGAGACCATCCCTGGCCAACCCATTGGAAGAGAAATATTGAGGGCATTCAGTTTGCAGTTTTAATCTCTTGACAAATGACTTTGAACTACTTTCATGTATTTTTTTTTTTTTTTTTTAGTAAAATGAGGGGTCTTCTATCCTCTGTCTCACAAGGGTGAAAGAAATAACAATTAATTATAAATACTCAGTGGCAGTGATGACAGGAGGTCCTTTCCAGGTGGCACAAAACACCAGCATCACTGGTTTATTTCATGGATGATGGAGTGTTACTTCTTGAGAAACGAAGGAAGCCTGAGACTTTTTTGTTTTGACCATAGGAGAGAAAACCTCTTCGTATCCCAGTATTTTAATCACCAAAATGCCCACCCCCTGCCAGGTAGTTGCAAACCCACATTTCCAGGCATGACTTGTGATCGTGAGTACATTTGGCATTTGGCTTCATTTCACTGATTATTTATTCAGATTTTGTGAAACCACTTGTCTTCTAGGGAAGAAATAATAGATGTTTTATGTTTTGTTTTTTTTTTGAGACGGAGCCTCAAGCTATCCCCCTGGGTAGAATACCATGGCATCACAGCTCATAGCAACTTCCAACTCCTGGGCTCAAGCGAGTCTCCTGCCTCAGCCTCCCCAAGTAGCTGGGACCACAGGCGCCCGCCACAATGCCCGGCCATTTCTTGGTTGCAGCCATCATTGTTGTTTGGCGGGCCCGGGCTGGGGATTTGAACCCGCCACCTTAGGTGTACATGGCTGGCGCCTTAGCCGATTGAGCCACAGGCGCTGAGCCAGATGTTTTATGTTTTGATGACGTTAGGAATGAGGAAGGAAAAAAAAACGAGGAAAGAGAATGGAGGAGGAGAAGGGAAGATGGAACGAAAAGAAACATCTGCTTTTGGGGCCAAAGTTTTCCATGCAAGTCACTTGCGATATTCCTAGAAGAGCTGGTGAGGCTGTGAGGACAGGCAGGAAACGCCAGCTGTGGTCAAGTTGGCAAGTCCAAGGCAGCCGGCGGTCTCGTCTTCACTCAGGGGAAGGCAGTGCTGTGGGTTGAAGGGCTTGTGGGATGATGGTTCTGAGTCGTTGGTCTCTCCCAGGAATGGGCGTAGGGGAATCTTTATTGTTCTTCCCTAAAGGTCCTTGTCCCAGGAGGAGGGTGGCAGGAGTCAGCAAGAGTCGGGGAGCAAAGCAGAATGTGCTGACCCAGCTGCCCAGCCTGTGCTGTCCCCACCATAAATGCGACTGTCCTGCTGATCTGGAGGGAGAGCCCAGGCCTCCACCTCGTGTCCCTCCCAGTTGGCTCTGTCTGAGTCAGGGCTGCCCGGACCCTGCATAGCATCCTCTGTGGGCCTGGCTTTGATCTGCTGCAGATTCCTAACCCTAATCACTTTCCCTGCCCGTGGCCACCCTCAGCAGGGTGAGAAGGATGATCAGGTCTCTTCCAAAGCCAGAAAGAAGCCTCTGTTTCAGTTTTGTTCCTCTCTATTTGTATGGGTAGCTAGAAAGTAACCAAGGAAATCAGTGAAGGGAATTATAAACTTTCCTAAAAGAGTGCTTATGAGCAAAGAATTCGTGGAAACAGAATTCCACAAATATTTGGAGCTTCCCACTGACTCGGATGTCAGGAGTTTCATGAGCACTTGACAGCGTTTACTGCACACTTAGTAGCTTTATGGAATTTGGTTTTCTCATTCTGTTGTCCCCCAACTAAAGAAGTGCAGAAGGTTGGGTTTTCCCTACGGTACTAGCAGTCCCTGAGCTACCAAATGTTTTCTGCTTTTGAGGGCTCATTGTCCCCACGGGGAGGGCTCACCTGGGAACTAAGATCTCTGTGCTACCTGATGGTGGACCGGTCAGCCCTGGAGTGCATAGTGGCTTCTAGTGCTGAAGGGGGAGCTAAATGCAATTGTTTAGTCTTAAGGGGCTAAACCACGAAGCTGACAGGGGCTACTGGCAATGGGAGCCAAGAAGAGGCCTTCAGGAGAAAGGGCATGCAGGTCCAGACCCTTTACTCCAGCCAGGGCCGGAGAGCCCAGCTTCCCCTCACCCCAAGCAGTGGGGTGGCAGGGCAGAAGGGCAGCCTCTCCCATGCTGCTCTTACTTGGGGCTGATGTGTGCACAGAGGTCACTGGGGAAAGAGCGTTTCCAGGTATCTCCTGGAAGGAAAACTCGTACTCACCCATGCCTGGGGGAGATGCTCACACCGCATCCTGCCTGGAGGGATCTGGGCTGGAGGATAGGGAGGGAGACCCAGGAGCCTTTGAATTTCCCTCCCTTGCTTTTCTAAGTTCCTCTCCTAGTGGTACCTGGTGGTCTTCTTGTTGCTTCAAAGTGGCTGCTTCACCTCAGAGTCACACTAGTGTCCCTTGAGCTACTCAAAGGCACTGTGGCTTTACTCACTCACTGTCTGCTTCTGGGGAGCCACAGACCTGTTCCCCAGGGCCTGCACTTCTGTGCTGTTTTTTTGTTTTGGTTTTGAGGGGTTGGGTTGCCTACAACCCAGTAGATACATTGCTCTTTCATGCGAAAAATCCTAGATAACCAAGCCCACTCTCCAGGAGTGAGTGCAGGGTAGACACAGGGTAGAGGGCTGCCTCCTGGCCACCCTGCTTCTGACCTTTCAGTGGTGTCACACGGGTCTGGCTCCAGTGATTCCTCCCACTGGTGACACCCAGACACGTTCTTGGCTTTCACCGCAGCCTCAGAGATGGTGTCCAAAACCCACTGTGGCTTCGGCCGTCCCAGTTGGCAGGGAATGGCCCCAAGGGCTCTATTCCCCGAGCCAGATGTCCTGTGAGCAGTCATGTCAGGCCAAGGCCCTAGAGGGGGCAGTCATGTGTGAGGGCAGGTGTGGGTCTTCTCTGGTCCCAGTCTTACCCCCAGTCCCTGGTAAGGGACAGTAATGGGGGGTTCCTAAGAGAAGTTTGCTGTGGCTGCTCTCCCCGCCACCATTTCCTCCATGACATCAGGGAGGACGGGAGAGAGTGTGTCCTGGAGCCTTGTACTCTCAGAAGAACTAGGCTGGAAGTAAAGCCTGTGCTCTTCCCTCATCTCTGAGAGCGTTGGAGGAGGATACCAGATTGTCCTTAATGACTGATCATTCGGTCTGCTAGGCGGTAGATCTTCCTTGTGAGAGCTGAGGTGTCTGATGTTTTGTGTGTCATCTTCTTAAGTTCTACAAGCTTTTTGTTATCTCCATGTTCCCTTTTTTACAGCCTCCAGTTCTTTTTTGGTGGATTCATTATTTTCTCAGCTTTCTGAGGATACCCAATTATCACTTTTTTTTTTTTTTTTTGAGACAAAGCCTGGGTAGACTGCCATGGCATCACAGCTTATAGCAACCTCCAACTCCTGGGCTCAAGCGAGTCTCCTGCCTCTGCCTCCCAAGTAACTGGGACAGGCGCCCGCCACAACGCCTGGCCATTTTTTGGTTGCAGCCATCATTGTTGTTTGGCGGGCCCGGGCTGGGGATTCGAACCTGCCACTTTAGGTGTATGTGGCTGGTGCCTTAGCTGATTGAGCCACAGGCGCCGAGCCATTTTTTTGCTTTCTTATAAGCTCCCCAAATTGTTTGCTCTGAGATCTATTTCTCTTTTCTTTTTTCTTTTTTTCACTCTCTCTTTCTTGATAATACCTTTCATTAAATGTCTAGTGATCCGTGGCATCCCTTTCTCTTTAATAGCCCGGCCCTAGCAGGAAAGCAGTCGTGATTGTGGGGTGGTCTGGCAGGACCACTGTGGGACACCAAGCTGTCAGTATCTGCAGGTCTTTTCTCAAGGGCGATTGGTTCTCCACTGTCCAGTGCAGGTGGAGTGGAAGACGGGGCCAGGGTCCCCCTGGTAAATATGTGGGTTCTCATTGCTCCCTCGGTGTTTACTGTGTGACATTGCCTCGGTTGTGCCCCCAGGTCAACTCTCTCCTGTCACTATAAGGTCAGATGCCTGGAGCCCAGATTTGGGGAGCAGCAGAAGGGCCCAGCTGCTTCCTGTGGAGACATTCTGTCCCTGGAGCCCCCAGTTCCTGAGCTGCCAGGGCCTGGTGGGAACCTGTCTCCTGGGCTTCCCCCACTGCCCACGCCAGTTCTCTTTCCTGGGTCAGCTCACTTCCCTCACCTGTTTGCTTTCTAGCTTCCAGAAATTCTCTCCCTTTTGGGTTAGAAAAAAATCCATTTTTGGCCTTCAAGTAGGATTTCAGGAGGTGAATGTGGAGGTGAATTCTCCCTGTTTAATTGGAAGACCTTCTCTAAAGACTGTCGGCCTCAGGTTTCTCCTCCTACCTCCCTTGTTGGTATTTGACCTTGTCAGAGGGGCTTTCCCTTTGGGGGAACCCAGTGAGCCACAACACGGTGGGACAGGAGCAAAGGGTGAGTGGGGAAGGGGCAGATAGGGTGGCCTGTCTTTCAGGGTCTTGAGAGCAAGTTTTGCAAGGAGAACAGAGAGAAGGGGAGGGGGGTGGGGGGCAGTCTGAGGGGAAGACCGAGATCGGAAGGGTGTGGTCGCCGTACCTTCAATGCCAACTTTGCCTTTCAGACCTGGGCCTGTCTCCCCACCTCACGGCACTCATGGCAGGTGGACAGCCCCTGGGGCACAGCAGCAGCACTGGGGACACTGGCTTCAGCTGCTCTCAGGACTCAGGTACCATCATGCCTCAGCAGCCTCTCACCTGTGTGTTGCCCATTTCCCACAGCGGGTGGGAAGGGCCTGAGGGCGAGAACCCTGAGTCTGGGCTTCCAGTCACAGCTTTTACTTTTCAGCTTTGCTGTGCCCTCCTTTATAGGGAGTTTCCTCCTCTATAAAATGGGGGTCTCTGGTCCTGTTCTCTCAGCTGCGCGGTGTTATTGTGTGGTTGGGAGTGAGTGAAAGCCTTTGCAAAGTTAAAAGGCCTTGACTTACCAATCACTACCCTGGATGGCACTGCTATGGTTCTGTGTGGCTGAGGCAGCCCCCTGGATGTCTGCAAACCCCCCGAAATAGGGTGACAGGGTGTTCATTGGACAGATGCCACAGGGGCAATTAGCTGCACCTGGTTATAGTTTGAATGAGAGGGAGAGAAGGAAGCAAGAGGTGCTGAGGGAGGGCGAGGCAAAGGGAAGGACTTTGTGTTGCTAGTTTGTGTGCACAATCTGCCCTCTGTCTCAGGGACGGATGTGATGCTGCTGGAGGACTACACATCTGATGACAACCCTCCCTCCCACTGTACTTGCCCACCCAGGAGAAGGAGCTCCGTGACATTTGAGGATGAAGTGGAGCAAATCAAAGGTTGGTCACTGTGACAGATGGCGCTAAGTGAACAGGGGAGAGGAAAGGATCATGGGGAAATTCCTTGCCACCACCCGAGAGCCACCCTGATTCTTCTCACCTGAGTCCTTAGGCACCAACCCTCAGAGCCAGCAGTGCCTGAGGCTTCAGGCTCCCTCCACCCAGCCACATTCTGATTCACATCTCCTCCCTAAGGAGGTTGCCTGGTGGACAAAATGGTTTCTGAGCCCTCTTTCCTGTGGTTTCTTTATCATATGGGTGATGTGTGGTTGTAAATCTGAATCTGCCCCCGCTGACCTTTACTTTCCCCCTGTGGAAATGCAATAGTGTCCCAGCGAGTGCATCTACTTTACTGAAGGCAGCAGCTGTCCACCTTGCTTGTCTGTTGCCCTTGAAGCTGGCACATGAGTCCTGTGAGGGGCATGGCCCTGTGGTTGGTTGTCCAGTCCCCACATTTTTCTACTCCGTCTGCTCTTAACTCACCCCTCACACCCTTGTTGCCTCTGGAATCCAAGGTTAATTTTCCTCCAACATGCTGACTAGGAGGGTGATGAATGAGCTGCCTAGGGTGCCCACAAACTAGGTGAGGAGAGTCGCCAACATGATATGGCTGGGGATGTGGTGAGGGCATCTGGGGACTTTAAGACCTAAGTTGTTCAGAAATGCTGACTATGAAAATACATATGGGTCCCATCAGAGATTTAGATTCATGATTAATTACATCTCATCTGCCATCCCCTCCTTGAGTTCAGAGTGAATGCAGGTCAGAGAGGTAGAAATCAGATTAGCCAGGTGGTGCCTGTGGCTCAGTGGGCAAGGTGCTGGCACCATATTCCGAGGGTGTCAGGTTTGAACCCAGTCCCAGCCAAACTGCAACAACAACAACAAAATAGCCGGGCGCTGTGGCAGGTGTCTGTAGTCCCAGCTACTGGGGAGGCCATGGCAAGAGAATCGCCTAAGCCCAAGAGCCAGAGGTTGCTGTGAGCTGTGACGCTATGGCACTCTACCGAGGGCAACAAAGTGAGATTCTGTCTCTAAAAAAAAGAAATCAAATTAGCCACTTTTCTGGCAAAGCAAATTCTAGAACCAAGCCAGGACTGGCAGCCTCCTGGCCTTCATAATATATTATTACCCTTTTAGGGAACAAGTGAATCGAACCCCTCCCTACCCCCAACCCACACAGGGCCAATTTACCCCATCACTACTCCTACTTTGTGGAGGTGGCAGTTCCCAAAGTACCCTCTCTACAGGCAGTGAGAGAGTAAGGCCCTGCCAGGGGAGCCCCCTCCCTGGGAGTGAGTGGCCAGGTGGAGGCGGCCAGAGGTCCCTCCATGCTTTTCCTTTTGGAGTGAGTTGTGTACCCTCCAGAAGATATGAGGAGAGGATCAGTGATTCCCCCCAGATGTCCAGAGAAATAGGCAGTGAGGCTAATGCTAACAGGACAGTGCATGCAATACAGAACAGCCACGTCCTCCCTCACTTCAGTCCATTTAGTTGACAGGGCGTCCTAATCCTTGGTAGAGGCTCAAACCTTTAATGTCACTCCCAACCCCAAGGTTTTCCATGAATCTGGGGGAGCTCTGAGCAACCATGAAGAGAGAGGTGATATTTAGTTTTTGGAAGTTTATAGCCATAGATTTCACACTGCTTCGGGGAACTAGAGGACCAGAGGATTCTTCCAAAGATGTAAACATTTTGAGGAATAATGCTACAAAGTCTCTACCAGGCCTTTCTAAGCATCTTAGAATGATCTCATTTAATAATCATAGTGACACTGTGAAACGAGAGACATCTCTTTTCAGATGAGGAAACTGAAGCAATACAAAATAACTTTTCTATGATTTCCCAGGTAGAAAATTGAGGAGTGAAGGCTTTTACCCTGAGGACTCTGGCTTCAAACCCATACCTCTGTTTACCTCCCCTCCCTGGGCAGTGAAGCAAGGGCAGGCAGTCCCTCCGGCAGTCCCCCGTCTCCTTGGCTAACTGTTTTTCTGCCTTCTCCCTCAGAAGCTGCCAAGAACTCTATTCTTCATGTGAAAGCTGAAGTACACAAGTCCTTGGACAGTTACGCAGCCAGCCTGGCCAAAGCCATCGAGGCTGAAGCCAAGATCAATTTATTTGGGGAGGAGGCTTTGCCAGGGGTCTTGTTTGCAGCACGGACTGTCCCAGGGGTTGGCTTTGGGGGCCGCCGAGGCAGCAGAACTCTTGCGAGTCAGAGGCTCCAGCTGCAGAGCATCGAAGAAGGGAACATTTTAGCTGCAGAGCAGAGATGAAGGTGTCAGGGTGAACTGGGACTGGAGCTGGAGATGCTGGCTGTGGAGGGTTCGCATGACCGTCTGTGCCAGGACCCTGGGAGTATCACTGCAGACAGAGCACCCAACCCAAAAAGGAAACAACATTGGGTGTGCAGCCATCAGCAAAGGGACTGAAAATAATGCCTACAGCCCATGACTTCAGTGTCTGATGTGAGATCACACACGGGCTTCTTTGAGGTCTCAGTGATGGAACCAGAAACATCTAAAGCAAAAAAAAAAAAAAGCAGGTGGAGATGATGTGGCCCTGGCTCTGTGGGAACTGGGGCTGGAGGAGGACTAAGACACAGACTGGGAAGGAACCCGCCATATGGATCACTTCCTCTTCACAACCCACATCCAGCCTACACTGTCCCAGTGGCCTCAGGAGGGGGCCCTCACCAGGCACTAAGGAGGTTGGCGGGCAGCTCTTCCTCATGGAGCAGTGCCATCGCCATGCCTGAGGCTGCTGTGTGCTTGATACGTGCAGTGTGGGGCCATTAGCTCTAGACTGAGAGGCCTGCAGAGAGAGCCTGGGAGCAGAGTGTCTTCCCACACTGTCTTCCCGCTGATGGCCTGGCCTTCAGGGGCGCCCCCTGTTGGTGCTAGGAGGGGCAGCCCCTGGGCCTGGGCCCTGCCCCCTTCCCTAGTGATAGATTCTTTGGTATTTCAAAAGAAGGGAGAAACCACTATAAAAGATGAGAGGAAGGGGCAAGCACCAGATGTTTCATTTCTAGAATTTAAAAGAAATAAAAATCCACTGGGTTAGGATATACCAAGACTTAATGAGGGCTGTGGTGCCAAGCAGAGCAGGGAAATAAATAGTGTTTTATTGAAGGGAATCCCTTCCCTTGGGAAAGCCTCACTGAATAGATTCCATGTGTGATGTTTGACCAATGAAAATAGCTGGCCTCAGTTCCACAGGACCTACTCCCTCACTGCTCCTGGGACAGCATAAGACAAGACAACAAGAGCAGTGGGCCTGGCTGGAGTCTGCAGCCAGGGTTCTTACCCCATCTTTGTGTGTGGGCACATGTCATTTGGGATATCTTGTGCCTTCTGTAGGTCCTCTGTAAAATGGGGAAAGGGATTGGGAAATTGGATTGAATAGTCTCCAAGATTCATTCATTTCTAGCTTCCATCGTCAGTGTTCTCTGAATGTGTAAACTACCAAAAACCAAAACAAAAGCAGACCCATGGACCGACATTTGTATACCTTTTGAGAATAGTTCCTGCTGGACATACGAAGTATGACCAGTGCAGTTTCTGTGGTCTTGTCTGACTTGTCTGTTTAGAGTTCAGTCTGGATTCAATGCTAGCCACCAAGACGCCTAAGTGGAGGGAGAAGGTCACTGCCTCAAAAGTGAAAGTGGAGCAGCAGGAATGTAATTTGTCTGGTTAGACCTCACTTTCCCCCCTTGGAGCTGGAGCAGCAGTTGAAGTCTGGCCTTGGAGTCATTGCCGTGGGGACTTGGGGAGCTGTTGGATCTCCTGGGTCTGTTCTTCAGCCTGGGAAAAAATAAGTTTAGGGCTTTCCCAGCCTTGGTTAGCAGAGTAGCTCCAGGGAGATCTCACTGTGGCTGCTCTAGAATGTGAGCCACCTTTGTGGTGTTTTCTTTGGGGTCTAGCTATCTCCTGGTGAAGTAGTGTCTTTTTTAGTTATGTGGTTGGCTGGCTCCCTGGTCTGCAATTTACATAAGACCTTTCATGACGCCTGGGTGATCAAACCCATCGACAACTATTCGACAACTATTCAGGGTCATCTGGGTGCTGGGCACTGGCCTAGATTCTGGATGGGAGTGGGGAGGGGCAGAGGGCAGTTTACCTGGGTCCTGGTGATGACATGTGCAGGTCATACTCTGCTCTCACTACTGAGTGGCACTCCTAAGGTTAAAGGCAGTTTATGTTTTCTATATATATTCTGTGTGTATGTATTTTTCTATACTATACTTGTATAGTTTTTCAAGGGACCCTATTCCTGATAGCTAGCATGCCCAGGGGTAGAATGGTGCATAGAGACCTTTACCTCTGGGATGGGTCGTTGGTTAGGCATTCTTGAGTGCAGCAAATTGGCTTGAAACCTAGGAGTTGGAGAATGCTCTCCTGATGTACTATGCTGGGCTCTAGGGAAAGAATCCCAAGACCTCTTCAGTCCCCCATTAGCTAAGCCCAGACTAGCTGGAATGTAATAGGATTTAATCTAAGCCAATCTAGAAATACATTTCACAAAAGGGTTTGTGGTTTCCTTTTTTTTTCACTGAGGCCCCTTCAGTCATTGGCCAGACACCGCACATCTACTGAGTGCAGAGCAGGGCTCTGAATAACACTGAAGTGTTTGCTCTAATCAAGGAGCGAGACCTGGGTGTAATAAATAGCAAAGTGGTGATTACAGAAAAATCAGAGGCTCTGGAGACAGTTGGATATTTCCAACTAAGGAGTTAGGGATGGCTCCATGAAGTAAGGGATAGTTCGAGCTAAGTCTTGGAAGCTGTTTGGCAGCTAGAACCATATTTTGCATATTCAGGAATTCAGATTTTCCTTGACTTGGCTTTAGAGAGGGAGGTGGGCCTGGGAAGAGAGGGAACAGAGAATCTCCACACATTCTGAAGTTCCTGACAGGCATTTCTGAGGACATTAGTGCTGAAGGTCAAAACCCCCAACTTCCCTCACTAAACCCAGGCTTATTTGCTGTAAACTGCCATGCTGTGGCAGGCCTGAGGCTGTCCTAAGGGATCACATTGACAGTGGCAAATGGGACATTTAGTTACTTGTTGGCTTCTAGTTTTAGAACTACTTTGAGGACTATTGCCCATCTCTGCTTCTTTCATCGAGATTTCTACCTTCCTGGGTTCCTGTGTTGTGCCACAGATACCAGGTACCAGGCTTACGGGTATTTGGATGAGAAGGCATTGGGAGTGCCACGCTGCCAGGACACATGGTTCAACACCTAGCCAGGGGCACTAAGACTGGAGATCCGCACCGCAGACACTAGGTGGCAGCAGTGTGGCCGTGGAGAGCCAAGGATAAACCTGAAAGTGAGTTTGCTTCTTGCTCTGCACGCTTTGCCATGACTGCAGTCCTCAGCCTGGACGACCTTGGACCACCTGGTCAACCTGCTTATGTGCATGACCCCAGTTCAGGTTCACCCCTGCTCCTGGAAAAGCAGGGTTGAGTGTAAGACAAGGGCCATCTAGTGCCTGTTCTTTGCTTCTCATTTGAGGAGTTGCTGGGGAGTCTTTTTGCAAAGAATTGAGCACACAATGAAACTAACTTGATTATTTACAATAGGCCAAGGAAGTTTGGGTTAGGACAAGAGAGGGAGGAAAAGTGCCTTGATACAATGAGAGATTGTCAGTCCATTTGCATTTAGCTATATGAATATTTTTCCATCTGTACGGTATGAGATCTATACTCGCAGACTAGAGAGCCACCTCTGGATGGACCACAGTGTACATTCATGGTAAGTGTTCAGCCTTAGGCTCTGGCTGTGTCCTGTCTGAAAGGAGCTGAGAGCAAGAAGTGGCTGTAAGAGAGAGGGTGAGCGGCTAGCATGTGTTGAGTGTCTACTGTTCGACATTTGAGTGATTATGTGCTAGGCATTGTCTCTTATTTCACTTAGGTGCAAATGTGATGTAGTGGGAATAGTACAGGTGTGGGTATGGTGAGCTCAGATCCTGAGCTGCTGCTTATTACCCGGGTGTTGGGCAGGTTACTCAGTTATCTTTGTATCTTGGTTTCTTCATCTGTAAAATGAAGTTTGGTAATTTTTTTCTACATGGGGACACACAGGGGCTTCCCTTCTCGGGTGACTGTATGGATTCCAGGAGAAAATCCTTGTGAAGCACCCAGCACAGGTTCAGGGGTGTAGTAAAAGCTGAGCCTCTGGCATTTCTTCTCAGTAACTCTGTGTGGGGGAAGTACAATTCTTGTTCTTGTTCTATCTTTATAACAAGAAGTAAGAATCTTAAAATGCTGTTTTCTAGATTGGAGGTGTTATATAGGTTGTTGCCATAGAATTGTCATGTTTGTTCTATCACAAAAGGACTTTTGGGAAAGAAGGGATGTGAGGAGGGGAGGGCAATAGAGAGGAGGGAGGAAAGGCTAAGTAGCATTTGGATTAAGAGGTTTGGGGAGCAAAAGTGCGCTTTTCTATTAAAAATGCTGATCTTCTACGCTACTGGCCTATTTGCACAAAGATAGTAATTCACGTTGCCCTACATGGCTATTGAATCCTGGGGCCCGGTGTAAAGTCCCAAATCATAGTACAAATTGAGCCTTGACCTTCCTTATAGCAGTGACAGAGTGACTGGCTGCTGGGAATCTGTTCTCAGAATCTGTAACCCTTCACAACTCTGAGGGAGGAGGCAGGGCAGGGGTAGGAGTCCATGTCATTGCCCAAGGTATATGTGGAATTCCAGGCTTTGAGGGAAATCAGTCTTCACCCTGAGGGAAAGGAAAATGGCTGTGATCAACCTTATATGCCTGCAAGAAAGAGAAGAGCCACAACATCCTTGATGGTTGGGGAGCGAGGATACACAGAATCCAGGGAAGCCTAGGGAAATTGCCTAGGCTTTCAAAGGGAGTTAAGTCAGTCAGTGCCAAACTCCAGGTCTGGGCCATGGCCTGAGGGAAGGAAGGGGCAAGACTTACAGCTCAAGGAGGATGACAGTCATTAAAAGTGATTAATTAAAAGTCATTAATCACGGAACAGGCCAGTGGGCTTCACTGGACAGGTGGAAGAACTATTGTAACCCAAGGGGCTCAGGGGATAATTCAGGTCTGCTTGCTAGACCTAAAAACAATGAAGGCCCAAGAAAAGGGATTGGATTCACTGTAAAGTATCCAATAAATATTTTACATTCCAAAGTACTTCCAATATATTGAAGTGATTCATTTGAAAATAGCAGTTTTGGTCAGTGTTAATTTTAAAAGAATATAATATACACTCCTGTGCTCATTTCCCTCAGGAGGCATTTTCCTGAGCAGTATGAATAGTTTAGGAATTAGAAGCCACTTGTGTTTTTCCTTTTGACAACACCATTTTGAAATTCCACTGCCACAAATCACAGGCCAGTCAGCACCCCCAGAAGGACAGGCCACCCCATCACAGGCCCAGGCAGAGACTATGCTTAGAGCAGTAGAAAGAGCCTGCATGGGTAAGGTACCAAGTCCTGTGCTATGTTCTGATGATAAATTGTGGATGCAGATGTGGTTAAAAACCAACCTTCAAAAAATGAAAAGCAAAAAAACCAGTCTAATCCTGAAATACATTTAACTTGAAGTCTCTGAATGACTTTTTTTAAATGATTAAAAGAAGTTTAGGGTTATTAAAAATCAATATTTATAAACAAGTGTACTTAGAATAGTTTGGTTTACCTCATAAATGTTTTCAGTATGTTAATAGCTGTGGAAGTTGTGAATTTGTACTTGGACTTATGATCTGTGGACTTTGTCAGTATGTCTCTTTTTCCTTATTTTCTGCAGCCATAACCCTATTGCCAGCCTCCCTTTCCATGGGCTAAAAAGAGGAAGAAGACCGAGCAGGAAGGAGCAGCCTGTTGTAGAATTGGAAAATTCTCAAACCAAAGTCACCTGGAAATATACATCCATGTGTTTTGCATAAATCCTGAGGCAATTAAATTCATACAGTATTATTAAATGACCTACCTTTCACCATGCCCAAGAAACACTTTTAAACCCAACTTTTGTTGTTGTTGTTTGTTTTTTGAGATAGTCTGACTATGTTACCTTTGGTAGAGTGCCATGCCACAGCACACAGCAACCTCAAACTCTTGGGCTTAAGTGATTCTCTTGCCTCAGCCTCCCAAGTAGCTGAGACTACAGGTGCCTGCCACAACTCCCAGCTATTTTTTTGTTGTAGTTGTCATTATTGTTTGGCAGGCCCAGGCCAGGTTCAAACCTACTAGCCCCAGTGTATGTGGCCGGCACCCTAACCACAGCTATGGGCGCCGAGCCATGACCCCAAGTTTTTAAAGGAGGATTAGTGAACATCAGTGCTATATCTAGATATATATTCTCCAGCCCATAATTCAGTCTCCAGTGGGCTATCAGTAGTTAAGGTTTGGGGGAGTCAAATTAAACACAGATTTTTGATGGTGTCCCGACTCCTATATTCAGAGTTCAACTATTCTTTCTGGAAAAAGAGATTAAAAAAACCCTCTTATGTGATTATCTCAAGAAGTCAAAAGGTTTTTAAATCTAGAAAATATTACGGAAAAGACAGAGGAAAACAGTCCTCTCATGCTACTGTAAAGACTAGAAAATGTGGGTCAAAACAGCATTAAATAAAAAGTCAAGTTCAGGGTGTCTTAAAACAACCAACTTCTTTAATTAGAAAGCAACAAACATGCAAATGGCAAGTGTAGAAATTTATTTGAACCAATATTTTCACTATAATGAAAATTACTCTTCAACATTGATCCAAGATCCCACATCTGAAGGTTAGGGGAAATATTGCACTTTGCATTTTCTAGCACTCCCATACACGGCAAAAAGTTTTTAAAACATTTTGCAAGTTGTGTTTTACACACGCTCCCAAATTCATGCACACAATCATTCCAAACCAATGTCAGGTTATCCCTCCAAAAGGGAAAAACTCCAAAAAACCACAACCTTAAAATTGCACTAAAGCTCTGTAAAGAAAAAAATATAATAAATGTCTTATACAAATTTCAGAACATCTAAGTGCTTGCCAAAAAGAGTTGATTATTCCTCATCCTCATTTTCATTCTCTTGACCAGAGCCTTCTGATCTGTCACCTTCCAATCGGTCTGGAAAACAGAGATACAAGGATCACAAAAAGAAATAGTTTTAATAATTTACATTTCCTTTTATTTAAAACTGATTAAAATTGTATATAATTCTGCATATCACTATGTAAACGTTCATTTAGCGCAGTGTGTAGGTGCCTCTATTTTTTAGAGGCAAATAAAAGCATAAAGAAAACAGTTTCATTAGTTTTGAATGTGCATGTAATTCTAAAACATAAAAATAAACTCACACCCCCCTAAAGATCTTGATATACTATGTTATACTGCAGTGGTTTTCAAACAGTGTTCTTTAGACTTTAGGTCTAAGGAGGTTTATAAGGTGCTACCAAGGAGACTGAGGAGGCAGGTGCATGACAGAACGTAGGGACCATCACCGAGGATTTGTGTAATTTCTGTAAAAGAGTTTTTAAGATTAAAAACTGTGTTCCAACAACAACAAAAACAACAAAAAACCCCTGCGTTCCAGGCATTGTGCTAAAAATCGAGGACACAATAGTGACCAAAACAGATGGAGTTTCTGGCCTCAATGAGTTATCTAGATTAAAGATGCAAGTGAGTACACTATGTATAATCGCAAACGGTGGTGGGCACAGCATTTCTCTCAATTTTCATGACTTTAGACTTGCTAGTCGTCTGCTCGGGGCACTTCTGTCTAATTCTTTATTTACCAATGGTTCTGCTTACTCACATAAATACAACTATTATCCACCTTTTCTAGACTTTTTTAAACACTCAATCTGCAAAATTGTGAATTTCCTCCTTCTTTCATGTTCCAGAATATCTTTTTCTTTTTCTTAAAAGACAAGATCTCACTCTGTCACCCAGGTTGGGTGCAATGGCTATTTGCAGGAACAATCATAGTTTGCTACAGCCTTGAACCCTTGGGCTCTAGCAATCCTCCTGGTTTGGCCTCCTGAGTGGCTGGGATTAGTGAATGCACCCAGCCAGAATATCCTCTATAAACTTTATGATGATGATCCTAATTGTAGTAGTAGTTGTTTGCATGTCTCCTTGCAGACCAGTGTGTGAGCTGCCAGAGGGTGGAAGTTATTTCTTCTCATCTTTATATCCTCAGAGCCTAGTACAGGGTGTTTAATGAAGGTTTACTGAATAAATGAATGTAAGTTTTATGAAGGTAAGATATATTATAGCAGGGCATGTAAAGTAGGCAACAGCATAAAATTATTACCATCACTAGGATGAACGAGGATGTTTCTGCCACAGAAAACACTTTCCAAAGGTAACATGGAAATATTAAGGTAAAGGGAAATATTTCAGTCCCATCATTGACAGCATTTATCTATCTACAAAGGCTTAAACACTCCTACTGGATTCTAGGTCAACAGCAGCAAGGACAGTACACAGAAGGGAACGTATGTTTAATTCTCCAAGTGCATTAGATTAAATCTCCTCTATGTATATTCCAATCCAATGTCAAACCAATGAGATAATGTATGTAAGATTTGTAATCTTAAATTTTAGCTATTATATAAATATTTAATAAACATCTGTAAAATAAATGAACAAAATAAGAGTTGAATAAACCTTCATAGATTAATAAGTAATCTATAAATAAGAAAACACAGTAAAAGAATTTCTGACCAATATAATGAGGTTACTTAAAGGATGTTAGTTTAAAAAAGATTACAATGTTTTTATTGTGTAATATACTTTCTAGACAGAACAAAACATTAAACTGCATGAATAGGAATCTTGGGTGTGATTGACTATATTTAAGAAATCTATTTTGTCATGTTAGTGGAGCATGAGGAAGCAATATCATCCTGTTTCTAAGTTTGTAGGCTTCTTATCCAAATTTCTTTTGGTTGTCACACTATAAATGAAGATGGGGAAATAAAAGGCTAAGAGGAATGTCATAGCCTTTAAATCAGGGAATTTTTAGTAGAAGTCAGAATTCTGCATTCCAAAGCATGCCATTAAGAGACAAGTAAGGACTAAGAGTCCCTGGGTAATTCCAGTGCCTTCTGGAATGAGTGGGGCAGAATATAGTTGTTCTATCTTGAAATCCAACTCATTTAACTACAGTATAGTCACTTCTCTCAAAATGTAAACCCAATTTCTAAGAAAACATTAAATAAAATCTGTTTACCAAGTACTACTGAAGTAGCAAAACTGCAAAGCAGTAATACACAAATCTCTGGTTGGCAGTTATGGACCAAGGAGGACTGAAGAACAATGTATTTTTTTTTTTTTAATGAAAACCAGAAATAAGAATTGTTTTTATATAGATTTTTCTAAAAGTAGACAACACCAAATTGCTTTTAAAAATAAGGTTTATATTTATAAAAAGGTTCATTTTATTTTCTCTTAGAATAGTTCTCAGGAAATTAATTTTGCCTGGGGAAGATATGAAGAGATATTAAGTTTTCTGGGAGAGGTAGAGATATCAAAATAATTCCCTAAAGGAAATACCTGTATTCTAAAAAATACTGTTGTTTTATTTTTCAAGCTATTAAGAAAAAGAATATAAAACTTGTTAGCTAGAGATTGGATGCCAGAATTTCAGTTATTTGCCAAATTATTCATCATTTACTGAACAACTGGTGTGTGATAGACACTGTTCCAGGAGCTCAAGGTCCAGTTCCCAATAAGACAAACTAGGACTCTGTTTTCTACATGTATAAGCTCACTTTCTAGAGGAGGAAGATAAGACGACAAATGTATTGTCCTCCATTAACCTGTAATAAGAGACTAAGGAAATGAAAAGTCAGAGTGTTAAGTGAGAGTGAACAGAGTTACTGAAGTGAGAAGGAAGATCTAAGACACAGAAAGCAAACTGGATGGGTGACAGGGAAGAGTTTTCTAAGGAAGTGACACTGCAACTGAGATTTCAACGGTATGTGAACTTCTGGAAACAAAGTGTTTCAGAGAGTAGAAATAGCAAGTGCTAATAAACTTGATGAGTCTGATGAAAAGAAACCAATATGTTTAAAATCTAGTGAACTAGGAGAAAGCTGGAATGAGTCAAAATCAGAGGTTGGCAGGGTTTAGGTTATGTAGGAACCTGCAGACCAGAGTAAGTTTATGTTACTTTAAGAGCAATGGACCCTGAGAATTTTAAGAGGTGATAAAATCTGGTTTATGTTTTAAAAAAGGGGTCAGCAGACTAAGGTCCATGGGCAAACCCAGCCCATTGCCTACTTTTGTAAACAAAGTTTTATTGGAACAGTTACTACCATTCATTTACATATTGTATGGCTGTTTTTGCATTACAGTGACTGGGCTAAATGGTTACAACAGAAACCATGTGATCCTACAATATTTACTCTGTCTTTTAAAAGAAAAAGTTTATTGTTTTAAAAGTAAACTCTCTGACTGCTGTGTGAAAATCTGATTGTAGAAGAGCAAGAACAGAGGCAAGGAGACCAAGTAGATAAATATTAGGTATACTCCTATTCTGGTATATTAACATTGCTTGCTGATGAAGTGAATTTGTCCATGAGTTGGTAAGTGACTGTCAGCTTGATATAATGATAGGCTGGGCAAACCCATCATGGAGAAACTATGGCTACCTTGTGCCAAAGTCCAGGGGTATGAAGGAAGGATGTCATGAGAGAATGCAGATTTTATAAGACATGTTAACTAACACATCTGGACTCTATCTTAAGAACATGTGGAGGCACAGCAGAATTTTAAGAAGGGGAGTAACTTGATTAATTTTTGAGATATTCTAAAAGATTCTAGAATGATCCATACACATGATTACCATCTTTCCAAACCCCCTCAAAGCTTCTAGGGTTGTCAGAACTGCCTTCACATCTCAAGAAGAGGCTAGACTAGAATTAGTATGTTATTCATGAGAATAACTGTGGTTGCCTTTTAAATATGCAGAAGCTCAAGCCCTAGTCAGGTAAAATGAATCACAATCTTTAGGGGGTGGGACCCACATATTCATAGTTTTAAAAAGCCTCAGAGGTGATCTGAAGATTAAAAATCACAGCTCCCGTAGGAAGAAACTGTCTCACATCTATTCCCTGGACCTCCTAGGAAGGCTTTTGGAGTAATGGATAGGCAGAGGTATCCAATGGCTAGCCTGTGTTTATTTGACTCAAGTCCATTCTTAACTCTCCTGCCTATGTACACATTATTATACTTAGACTATAGAACATTGAGGGGAAGGAGAGGAAAAGAGTAGCTAACTGACCCATCATGTAACTAGCTACTATCATGACAAGAGCAGAAATGTTAAACTCTTCTATCTAGTCTTTTGTCATAAGAGAAGCAAGAAGGTAAGTTAAGCCAACTAGAAATTATCTGTTTTGATTGCTAGCAAAAAGAAATGAAAGAAAGGGAATTTTTATATTATAAAACATCTTACCTAATCCTAAAATCAAAGGATAAGAATAACTATTGTTAACACCACTTCCACATTAGCACCTGTTTAAAATAGATTTTTAAAAAACTGGAAAGAGAATTAGTTTTCTGTAGGAAAACCCTTAAGAGTCATCTACTAGATAAACTCTCTAAGAGCAAGCACATTTTAGAGTTGCAATCAGCAAGGGTTTTTCTTTTTCTATAAAATGTTGCTTTCTCACATCTGAAATCCAAAAGGATAAATTTTAAGGGCTATTCTTGCTGCTATTAAAACGAATCAAAAGATATTACAGTGTTATTACAACTTAATCAAAAGTCCAAAGAAGTACTGTAAAAAATATTTTCTTACTTATAAAAAATTTAACTTTTTATTTATATTCCAATCTAATTTTTTATTTTGACCATTTGAAATTTTCCTTCTTTCCTGGTAATAGTTAATATTTATAATTTGAAGATTATTTTCAAACTCTTAATTATAAACATAATTTTTCAGATGCGTTACTCATTTTCTTCTGTAGGGCTTAGAAAAATATTATATGCTGTTTATTTTGCTTGGAATACTTTTATCTCTCCATTCCCTCCCCTCTTGGAGGAAGTCATATTTAATCCATTGCTTATTCAGACCTAAAGGATAAGTAGAAGTTACCTTAACAAAGAGTTGGGATGGCTGGGGACATGATGATTATAAAAACTCTGAGGTGGGAAAGTATTTGGTATATCCCCCAAATGGAATGATTAAGAGAAGAAAGATGTAAATGAGCTGGAAAAGTTGTTTGTGATCAGATTACCCAGAAGTTTGCATGTCATCATAATGACTTTAAGTGAAATTTATAGGTCAAAGGGGTGGAAGGGCATGGGCAAGTTTCAACTTCAGGCTTTAACACTGATAAATGTTATAGCTATATGACCTGGGGTTAAGTGAGCAGTGAAGGGTGATAAACATTCTTGTTTGATAAACATATTTTTTTAATAACGAATATGGGGCTTTTTCTATTGTTAATGAATATAGATTATTCAACTTCTTCTTGAACGTTAGTTGTAATACATATGTTTTTGTGTATTTGTGGCACTAAAACTCGGTGTACCATCTAAAACAAAAAAAAATTGAAAAAAATATACTTAAGTACCTGTTTTATTTCTTACCGTGTTACATTTATTTTTATCTGGGCTAAGATTGATTTTGACCAAGCCTACTATAAAAGTATAACATACTCACTATAACATATCTTAAGGTTTATGGTATGGTCCCATACACTAAGGAAGGTTTTTAAGTGACTGTCTTTTCATTTGGCCATTCTTCAATAAATTTAGTTCTTGAGGAAATAAGATTGAACATTCACAAAAATCCTTGTTCAGAAGCTAAACTGCCTTCATTTTGTGATATTAAGGAAATTAATATAAATCCCTTCAAAGTAGATCTTAAATAATAACATGCTTTTCAAATGTACAATTTTAATAGTACGCTAAAAGTTCCTACCAGCTCGGATATGATTCAGTGAAGCCAACATCCTCAACATAAAAGAGGCTGGAACTGTAATGGTGTTTCTAGTCTCTTCCAGCATGAGTTCATTTCGAGTTATAACCTACAAGGCAAGTTAAACAACCATGTCAAAGATTATAGTGTAAATACACCTTTTTCTTTAAGATTAGGAAAACAGCAACAATTAGCAGATCCTAGGAGATGTTATTTCATTGCTATATTTTTGCCTTCAGGCTACTCAATGTCAAATAATTACTATAAGTAGCAGAAAGACAAAGGTCAAACTTTGAGGTTACTTAAAATATGCAGCAAGAGTTTGATTCAGCTTTTACTTGTAATTTGTTTCCCAGAGCAGTCTACATTGTGTTGTTTCATTATTTCTTCTATAGCAGAACTGATACTTTAATGACACAATGGAGTTAAATTATTATCCTTGGGTCACCTGGATCCCTTGAGATGTTACCTTTACTGAGACAAAGTAGTCTTGAAAAATAAACTTTTGGGCAAGAATTAACAATCAATTGTCTTAACTACCAAGAACAGGACCAAATGAATACTCAAGAACATCTAGGAATCTAATGAACAAAGGAAAAAAGAAAAAGGAAGAGCAAAGAACATGGTGGAGGAAAAAGGAAGAGAAAGATGCTAATCTGATCAACAGTTCCTTAAAAATATGATAATAAATCCCCAACTCCTTATGGTGCCCAACAGGGCCCTTTACAATCTTGCTCCCAACTACATTTTTTTTTTTTTTTTTTTAGAGACAGTGTCTCACTTTGTCACCCTCAGCAGATGCCATGGCATCACAGCTCACAGAAACCTCCAACTCCTGGGCTTAGGTGATTCTTTTGCCTCAGCCTCCTGAGTAGCTGGGACTACAGGCACCCGCCGCAACGCCTAGCTATTTCCCACCTACATTTTTCAGTCCAACTGAACTACTTCTGCACATACAAGCAGGCATTCTGATGGTTCACTTACCTTGTAATAACTTGGTACATGCTGATCTTTCTGTCTCAAACACTCCTATGCTCCTTCTATGCCTAGTGAACTATTATTTCTCAAACTTCGGTCCAATTCTTATGTCCTTCATGAAGACTTTTCCATCCTATCTACCTCCTTTCCAAGGACAGCTGTTCCTTTCTACAGGTTTCCAAAACACTATGTGTACATCTCTGACACTGATCCCACTGTAGTATGTTCTAGTTGTTTGTTTACCTGCCTGTCTTTCCCAATCTGAGGGTAGGCCTTTATCTTTTTAAACCCACCACCATGTCTGACATGCATTGTTTTACAAATGTCTATTCAATGAATGAAATATATGTGGGAATTGTATAATAAACTGTCAACTTCAGTCTATATTAGTGGTTTTCCAATTCACTAACATTTTTAGCAGTGGACCCTTATTTCGGTAAGGTATCTTATATGGAAAAACACATAAAACCCTAGTTGAAGTTGAAGAGGAAAGGCCTAGAGTTTGGCCTTCCTCTTATCTATCTTCCCTCTCACAATCCCACAAGAAACTTAGAGTTCCACAGAATACAGTTGGAAGACAGCTGCTTTAACAAAACACTTACAAAATCTTAAGATATCTTAATTAGTAAAGAAAAAGATTCTCATATTCTGGTTTAAGAAAAATGCAAAATAGAAAAATGGTTATAGAGAATAGCTAAATTATTTTCTTAAAAGGGCAGAATCTTTTTGAGATTTTTTATTATCCTAGCACAAACAGTCAAACCTAGTGTTTGTAAATTGCAATATGCCTAAGTTGGTATTACTAATAATTAATGTTATGGTTAGCAAGCTACTATTTCAATTTTACCTCTCTAATACTATAGGCATGTTTTTATTTTATTTTTTCTTCAAATCTAATGTCCTTACATGCATTAACTTGTTTTATGTTAGCAATTAATTAATAAGAATCTTTGATTCTTAGGAAAGGATTTTAGAAACAAACTGAAATACGGTCTATAAATAATGAATATAGTAAACATCTTACTTCATCGGCAAGTTTTCGGTTAAAAATCCTTGACTCTTCTAGTGGTGACCAGATCTTTATGTCATAATCTATGCCAGATGAGGCTAGAACTAGAAATGAAATTTACATATTAATGTACATATAATGCTTAGAAAATGCCATTGATTCAAAACATACATATACGTTATTATGCCTTGTGTATATACAGCAAAAGTGAGCTTGAATGGCAATTGTACCTATACATTTAACTGTTAACTGAAGATATTATTTTAAAGATTTCCTAAAACTTACCCTATAAAACATAATTATAAGTCCATATTAAAGACACTCAAATTTCTTATCTCTTATGAGATATATGGGCAATTTCAGACAGACGGTTACCAATGCTCTTTTGTCCTGGTAAATTAATTCAGATATGTAAGGACTAAAATGGCTTGAAGGTTCAGTTGGGTAGGCACTGAAAAGTTCAGTAATGCCAAACCTCTTATAGTTAATAAAACGTAGAAGAAATATTAGAAGAATAAACTCTTTAACCCATTTCTTTATACTTTCTTGCCAAAAGCAGATTATAGGTATTTTTTTGTTTTAAATCCAAGTAGAACTATAATTTACTCTAGTGGTACCCACTAGGATAATTTAGATTATTCTTATAATATTAGAAACTACAAACAAATGGAGCTGATGAATCATACAACAATTTTTAGGCCTTGTCCTATAAAAGATATCTTACTTGGGTCAAATGGATGTGGCTGTAAGCAGTTTACCACATGATTATCGGCTTCCAGAAGCATCAAGTGCTCCGCAGTGTGACGATCCCAGATGAAGATATGGCCACAGTCAGAACCACTCATTACAAAGTTAGCACCCCAGAAATTAGCTTCTTTTATCTAAAAAGGTTTAAAAAAGTAAAGTATAAGAAAATTCAATCCAAAAATATTAAAACAAAGACTTATGCTATTCCTATGTAAAAAAAAAAAATTGGCTTAGAAAATAGTAAAATTATGGCTCAGTGCCCATGGCACAGTGGTTGCAGTGCCAGCCACATACACTAAAGCTGGTGGGTTTGAACCTGGCCCAGACCAGCTAAATAACAATGGCAACTGTAACAACAACAACAACAACAACAACAACAACAACAAAAACAGCCAGGCGTTGTGGTGGGCGCCTGTAGTCCCAACTACTGGGAGGCTGAGGTAAGAGAATTGCTTAACCCCAGGAGTTTGAGGTTGCTGATAGGATGCCACAGCACTCTACCCAGGATGACATAGTGAGACTCTGTCTCAAAAAAAAAGAGAAAAAATAGTGAAATTAAAAACTGATGAGTCTTTGTCTTCTAGTTTCTTAAACGGTGAAGATAGGGCCTTAACTTTGTTCAATGCTATTTACAGCATCTTAAACAGTACTTGGTATTCAGCTGGTGCCTAATTAGAAAGTAAAAATAAAAGAGATTTTTCAGTTTTGGACAATATAATGAAAACTTATATATATGTGATTAAACTTTCTAAAATTGTACCATATTAGCATTTATAAGACAATGAAACAATAAGAAAAGTGTTTTGAATTTTGTTTTATGACCAAAGAACAAAAAGTTCTAATGAACGATCTTTTCATTAGCTATTAGAAGCTCACACAATTAAGAAGGAAAGATATACACATATTTTATATGACATACTAGAAAGGTTATGATATTTTTTAATGAATGCACATGCATGAACCATCGAAAATCTTTGTCCTTAAAATCAGGATTAAAAAAAATCATTTTAGGGCTGGGTGTATGCCTGTAATCCTAGCACTCTGGGAGGCTGAGGTGGGTGGATTGGTTCACCTCAGGAGTTCAAGATCAGCCTGAGCAAGAGTAAGACCCTGTCTCTACTAAAAACAGAAAAACTGTGGCATGGTGGCACATGCCTGTAGTCCCAGCTACTTGGGAGGCTAAGGCAAGAGGATTGCTCAAGCCCAAGAGTTTGCAGTTGCTAGGAGTGATGATGCCACAGCACTCTACCCAGGGTGACAGAGTGAGACTCTGTCTCAAAAAAGAAAAATCATTTTTATCTGTTGCTACTTTGCCATTTTTGATGCTCACACAAAAGAGGGTTCCAGTTTTGTTCTTACTCAAGCTACTGTTATATTTACCTTTATCCTCTCTCTTTTTTATTCTTTCCTATAATTATTTGTATCCAAACTTTTAAAAACATAAAACACAAGAAATGAAAATTGGTTATTTCTATTAATAACAAGTATCCTTCTAAAAATGATTGTTACCACAAATGATATCTGTAGAAAGAACTAATTATTTCCCCACTCCCCAAATTAATTTTTTCCCTAGATCTTAAATAAAGCAGATTAAAGCAAATTCTAGAGATAACTTTTTGATCACTCAATGGACATATGAGAAGAAAAATACTTTTTAGATGTGAAAGAGTCAGAATAACAGATATACATACCAATCACCTCAAAAGACTTATTAAATAACTAATAAGTTATTATTATTAATAACTGCATTGGTGGATTGTCAAAAATAGAAAAGATCTTAGAGATCATCTGGTCTATTCTAATTTCATAGGTGAAGAAATTAAGGTCTAGAGAGAAAATGTGACTAAAACAAACTTTCAATTTGTCAATCTTTTTAAAAGGGTTATAATTAAAGTAGTCGATATTTTGCAATCAACCTGGATTTTACAAATCCAAATTCTCCTCTCCAAACTAACAGAGGGTACTGATATGAGCTTAAAAAATATACTAGCACTTGGGCGGCGCCTGTGGCTCAGTGAGTAGGGTGCCAGCCCCATATACCGAGGGTGGAGTGTTAGAACCTGGCCTCGGCCAAACTGCAACAAAAATAATAGCCACGTGTTGTGCTGGGCACTTGTAAGACTCAGCTACTTGGGAGGCTGAGGCAAGAGAATCACCTAAGCCCAAGAGCTGGAGGTTGCTGTGAGCTGTGATGCCACAGCACTTTGCTGAGGGTAACACAGTGAGACTCTGTCTCTTAAAAAAATATATATACTAGAACTTTTCAGGTAGACAGCAAAAACGATGCAATGGTTACTTATATAGGCTAAGAGTTTTAAAACTCTACATATATTTCTTTAGTGGGATAGAGTGTTGTAAAAAATGATCTTTCAGGATATATTATAGGACTAGAAAAACCATGTTTAAATAAAGAGATAACTGTGAAGATTTAGTAACGTAATATGGAAGTCACACTGGTAATATATGAAGATAATAATTATGGAAAAACATTCATATTATGAACTGCAATTTCACTAAAGAATGCTACAAACATTTGGTACCATTGTCCTGGAGTTGCGATGGCCCTTATAAACCATCTTTACTAGTGGCCTTCTAATGTTTAAAGTATCCAATTCTTCCATTTCTTTCCTCTCTTTTCTCCTCCTGAAGAACTCCTGAATGCGGGCAACAGCAGAGCGTCTATGAATTACATATTAAAACAGAAACCAAACATAAAAAAAATTAACAAGCCACTACAGAATGATCATGAGGAACTTTAAAATACAGTTAAGTCAACAAAATATTTAAACACATTATCTCCATAAGGCACCCCCAACCAAAAGCATAAAAAGGCAGACACAACAGTGAGATTATCAGACTAGTTGAGTTACTACAAGAAAGTAATTTAGTTAAGAGATCACTTAGAAATTTGGTACTGGTTGAAAATAAAGGAAATAGCATGCGGCACACTGGTTTTTAAAGGGCTGTTTTATAAAAACATACAGACAAAATTTATGAACAGTTTTACTCCAAATAAAACAAATTCTATTCAGTGTTCTTTCTCTTCCTCTCCATATTAGGAAAAGTAAAAGAATAAGGAGAAACCAAAAGAAATTAAGGGTAACATAATAGCAGTGGATAAACATGTTTTGAGATTTTACTTAAAACATTTTTTAAAGATGCTCCAAGAAAAGACTACTCAAGACAATGAGAAAATACTAACAACATGTCAGCAATAAGACAAAGACCTTCAAAAATTAATAGTGTCTTTTCTTTATGAATGCTATACTTCAATGGAGTATTTGGAACTAGTAAGGAAGATTTATCCTCAGCACCAGTATTGAGAAACAGAGTGTAACTGGAGTTCCTCGTCTCCTAAGTGTCTCTTTCCCATTATACTTTCCCCTCAAAGAAAACCAATACCTGACTTCTAATATCATAAATTAATTTGGCCTGTTTGTGAACTTAAATTAAATGGAATCATACAACACATATTGTATAGAGCTTCATTACCTCAACATTATGGTTTTAAGATTTGTCCATACTGCTACAGTTAGCTGTAGTTCATCCATTTTCTTTGCCATAGAGTATTACTTTTTATAAATGCATTATAGTTTATTTACCCATTCTACTATTGGTGAATACTGTATTGTTTATAGTGTCTCATTATTAAAATGGGGCTCCTATTAACTTTGTTCATGTCTCTTGGTGAACAAACATACACAATTTATGTTGGATGTGTACCTAGAAGAGGAGCTGCTGGACCACAGTATGTCCATAATGTTCAGCTTTAACAGATAGACGTCCCCAAAGGAAGTACAGTAGTTTTCTAGTGTTTGTACCAACTTACATTAATATATTTTTGAGGAGAAATTAAATAATATATACCAAAATTTAACACATGTAAAAGCTTTGACTCCGCAATTTTACTTTTAAAAAATGTACACTGTAATGGTGAGTGTCATGGCTTAAGCCTGTAATTCTAGCACTGTGGGAGGCCAAGGCAAAAAGATAGCCTGAGTTCAGGAGTTCAAGAGCAGCCTGAGCAAGAGCGAGACTCCATTTCTACTAAAATAGAAAAATTAGCTGGGCATTGTGGCGGGCACCTGTAGTACCAGCTACATGGGAGGCTGAATAAGGCAGGAGGATCGCCTGAACTCAGGAGTTTGAGAATTTGAGGTTGCTGTGAGCTGGGCTAATGCACTATAGCCTGAGAAACAGTGAGACTCTGTCTCAAAGAAAACAAAACACAAAAAAGAAAGCATACGGTATACAAACTTAAATGTGCAAATATGTAATTGTTTTATACTATGGAAATGTAATTGAGAAAGAATGGAAATAATCTAAATGTTTACATAGTAAGAATATGCTAATTAAATTATGGCACATCCATACAATAGGATACTCATATCCATAAACAACTATATAGCATAATGCTAGCTGAATCCAAAACAGAGGTTTATGAATAATTTGTGGAAAACAATATATGCTTAGAAAGATACAAACTGTTAAAGAATTTTAAAAGAAAAATTTATAAATATTAGGTTGGTGCAAAAATAATTGCGGTTTGGGGCCATGAACTTTAAATCTTTGTAACTAGGGCTGGATGCCTGTGGCTCAAGTGGCTAAGGTGCCAGCCACGTATACCCAAGGTGGCGGGTTCGAATCCCCAGCCCGGGCAAACAACAATGACAGCTGCAACCAAAAAATAGCTGGGTGTTGTGGCAGGTGCCTGTGGTCCAAGCTACTTGGGAGGCTGAGGCAGGAGACTTGCTTGAGCCCAGGAGTTGGAGGTTGCTATGAGCTGTGATGCCACAGCACTCTACCCAGGGGGACAGCTTGAGGCTCCTGTCTCAAAAAAAAAAAAAATCTTTATAACTAGGATTGAATACCTCTTTATTAATGAAAATAGGAACCATTATAATCGACATTGTTGCCAAAAAGAAATAAATTTGTTTCTTCCTATAGCATAATAATCCATGTTCTGGGATTCAATGAGCTCTTAGAAGCTCATTTTCAGCATCTTGCTGGTTCACTGTCCCTTCAAAATGTTGTCTAGATGCTTGAAAGAAGTGGTAGTTGGCTGGCGAGAGGTCAGGTGAATATGGTGGATAAGGTGAAACTTCACAGCCCAATTCAGTCACTTTTGAAGCATTAGTTGTGCGAAATGCAGTCCCGCATTGTCGTGGAGAAGAACTGGGCCCTGTTCACCAATGGCGGCTATAGGACTTGCAGTTTTTGGCGCATCTCAATGATTTGCTGAGCATACTTCTCGAATGCAACAGTTCTGCCAGGATTCAGAAAGCTGTAGTGGATCAGAAGGCAGCAGACCACTGAACAGGGATCCTGACCTTTAACTGGTGCAAATTTGGCTTTAGAAAGTGCTGTGGAGGTTCTTCTCGGTTTCACCACTGAGCTGGTCATCACCAGTTGTCCTATGAAATCCACTTTTTGTCACATGTCACAGTCTAATTGAGAAATGGTTCACTGTTATGTAGAGTAAGATAAGACGACACTTGAAAATAATGATTGCTCTGATTTTCTGGTCAGCTCATGAGGCACCCACTCATTGAGCTTTTTCACCTTTCCCATTTGCTTCGGGTGCCAAACAACCATAGAATAGAATGGTTGACATTGAGTTCTTCAGCAGCTTCTGTGTAGTTGTCAGAGGATGAGCTTTGATGTTGATGTCAACTTTCCATGGCCGGCCACTATGCTTATCTTCAAGGCTCTCATTTCCTTTGTAGAACTTTGTGAACCACTACTGTACTATATGTTCATCAGCAGTTCCTGAGCCAAATGAATACTGATATTGCAAGTTTTCTCTGCCGCTTCACTATCTATTTTAAATTCGAATAAGAAAAAATCAATTGAATTTGCTTTTTGTCTAATGTTATTTCCATAGTCCAAAATAACGATAAAATAAACATCCAGTATTAAGTCATTAGCAAAAAAAAATAAAGTGAGAAATGCACATTAAAATGATATATAACATAACCACATTTATTTAAGAATGTATTCTAATAGCAAATGGTAAATTTCAACAATGCAAAAGCCCCAAATACTTCTGCACCAAAATGACCCCAAATTCTTGTTTTAAATGATTTGAGCTACTCCATCTATATGTCCAAAGAAGATGTATGCACAAAATTAAGGCTGCAATAGTAATGAGGTGTTGATAATTAAGAATTAATGAGAACTGGCTCAGCGCCTGTGGCTCAAGCGGCTAAGGTGCCAGCCATGTACACCTAAGGTGGCGGGTTCGAATCCCCAGCCCCGGCCCACCAAACAACGATGGCTACAACCAAAAAATGGCCGGGTGTTGTGGCGGGCGCCTATAGTCCCAGCTACTTGGGAGGCTGAGGCAGGAGACTCGCCTGAGCCCAGGAGTTAGAGGTTGCTATAAGCTATGATGCCATGGCACTCTACCCAGGGGGATAGCTTGAGGCTCTGTCTCCAAAAAAAAAAAAAAGAATTAATGAGAACTATAAATGTTCATTAAAAAATTAGTTTGGCTTACACGTCCTTATAAAGAATATTTTAAAAACCTGGACTTTAAATTACACAGTTTGTGTTAGACAATTTAGATCAAAGATTATATCTAGATTTATATAACTCGTTATATCTGGCTTCCAAGTGGAAACCTTTATGGTATCAGCAAAAGAGAATGAAATACGAGTGATGTTGAGAAGGATAGGAAGTTTCTTGTAGTGTGGCCATTCCCACACCTTGGAAAAGGGAGACAAGCACAAGACTGGGCAGAAGACAGGGAAGGGTGCTGGATTTTCTTATAAGAATGGCAATAAGGATAAAGGCATCACCTGGGGAGAGGATACAGTGATGTAGTATTTGGAGAATCCTAAGAAGTACATCCCTGGAACAAAAATGATCTTTGATGCATTAATAAGAAGGCAGAAAGGTCAGACTTGAAAGCTTATCTCAAAAAAGCTACTAATGAGTAATAATAGGCCACTGCTATATTTATAACAAAACAGAAATGTCTCATGACTTTATGTGTATCACATAACTGATCTCCTACACCAGAATTCAGGATATTTTTGTTGGATGGTCCTCATTTAAATGAGTAGTTTATGGTTAAATGAATATGATGGGTTTTTTTGAATTTTGATAATAATTCTGGTTTAGTAAATGTTAGCATTTACACTGTTTTCCCCCTTTTTTTTTTTTTTTGAGACAGAGCCTCAAGCTATCCCCCTGGGTAGAGTGCCATGGCATCACAGCTCATAGCAACCTCCAACTCCTGGGCTCAAGCGAGTCTCCTGCCTCCACCTCCCAAGTAGCTGGGACCACAG
>CAUYQV010101223.1:0-10371 GCA_963574575.1 Galagoides demidoff
TCCCAGCTACTTGGGAGGCGGAGGCAGGAGACTCACTTGAGCCCAGGAGTTGGAGGTTGCTATGAGCTGTGATGCCATGGCACTCTACCCAGGGGGATAGCTTGAGGCTCTGTCTCAAAAAAAAAAAAAAAAAAAAAAAAAACTCTTCTTTAGAACCCAATTTAAATGTTCTTAAAGCTCAGCACCTGTGGCTCAAGTGGCTAAGGTGCCAGCCATGTATACCCAAGGTGGCGGGTTCGAATCCAGCCAGGGCCCGCCAAACAACAATGATGGCTGCAACCAAAAAACAGCCAGACGTTGTGGCGGGCGCCTGTGGTCCCAGCTACTTGGGAGGCGGAGGCAAGAGTCTTGCTTGAGCCCAGGAGTTGGAGGTTACTGTGAGCTGTGATGCCACGGCACTCTACCCAGGGGGACAGCTTGAGGCTCTGTCTCAAAAAAAAAAAAAAAAGTTCTTAAAATTAGAATAATTTGCAAGAAAGGGGGTTTGAGAATACTCCCAGACTAACTGATAACCCTTTCCCCAAGGACTGGAGCCTAAAGGCCAGTTTTAATGTTCCTGATTCTCTTCCTTCCCCAGACTTGTTGGACCTGGCCTGGGCCTTCATCCTCTTCTCCAGCATCTCCAGCCTCTGCCTCTGCATAGCCCTAATAAGCACCGTCTTCTTTACCAGTTCCAACCTGACCATGTTGGATTTCTTCATCTTCATCGCCAGCATCCTGGCAGGCACAGCACTAAGATCCTTTCCTTGGGGACTTCACCCAGTGCCAATCATAAAAACCAACCCCATCCCCACCACACTCCAATCCATCACCATCTTTACCTTCATCCCCAACCCCAATCCTATCTCCTCTCAAATATATAACGCATCCCAACAAAAAATACCAACCTCCAGTCCAACCCCATCTCCATCACCAACAAATGTCAAACTCATCCATATTCCTTTCCGTAATGATCAACCCCACTCCTACCCCACCCCCAGTTTATCTTCTTTCCAGTCTCCAACCCATTCCCATTACCGTCCCAAGCTCTTCACAAACCTCAACACCCAACTTAATCCCATATCTAACCATCCTCAGCATGTTTCAAATTCAGCCTAGTCCTAATCCTATCACCAGTAAACTCCAACCTTAAACTCAACATCAGTCTATCTCTAACTTCATCTTCTTCTCAATACCCAACCCCAATCCAGTCATAACTGCACCACCACCTGTGTACCTCACTCTCAAATTCAACCTAACCCATTCCCAACTCCATCCTCTTACCTATATCTAATCCATCCCTGCCCCTAACCATGACCCTGTCCCATCCACAACCCATCCTCATCCCAACATCATCCTAAACCTCAACCTCAACCTCCATCCTTATCACTCAAACTTTAACTTCTACCTGATTCCCAACCCCATTCAAAATCCTGCTCCACCCCTAGCTCTGTGTTTTTGTTTAACTTCCCTTCCAAAGCCACAGTTTTCTCATATGTAAGATGGGGATGAAATGTCCTACACCATGTGTAGATGCAGTGAGGATTTAATTGGAAAATATCAGTATTTGATGGTAGCTATTTAATTTTGCACATGTCCTTAACCTTCCACCCAAGTAACTCAAAATTGAAATTCCAATTAAAATAGTTTAGTTTTCCATTTGCATGCCCAATCATACTTTAAAATGAAGAATTTTAATCTGGAAACGAGGGATATTGTGTTCCTGTCCCTTGTAGTAATTGATAACTTTTAATTGCATTCTTGAAGAGTGATAGTAAGGGTAAGAATAGAGAATCCTCAGCTTCTTGTAATTACCCAGTTTGTCTAATTGTTCAAACATAAGGTGCAAAGTAAAGAAAACACCTTGGTTTTAAGCCACCTATACCAGGACATTTTTCTGTAAGAAAATCATTTCTGGACGGCCCCCGTGGCTCAGTGAGTAGGGCACCAGCCCCATATACCAAGGGTGGCAGGTTCGAACCTGGCCCCAGCCAAACTGCAACAAAAAATAGCAGGGCGTTGCGGCAGGCACCTGTAGTCCCAGCTAGTCGGGAGGCTAAGGCAAGAGAATTGCCTAAGCCCAAGAGCTGGAGGTTGCTGTGAGCTGTGACGCCACAGCACTCTACCAAGGGCAACAAAGTGAGACTGTCTCAAAAAAAAGAAAATCATTTCTGTCCATTCCTCTTAAGTAAGCAGAAAATATCTCCTGTATTATTTTTCAATAATGCAAGACAAAAATGCCAGTACACAACTACCTGGGAGAAAAAAAAGCTTTCTCATTCTTAAATTATCTCTAATTCATGTTATTTCAAATATCCAGAAGTTCTTTGTCCATTCAGAGGCCCAAAATTAAAGCCCCAATATAAGGATCATCTCAGTCCTTGAGCGCTTACTATGTGTGAGGAAATGTGCCTGGTACATAGTACCTGCTGACAGCCCTAGGAGAGGGGTCCTTTCAGTATGCCCACTCTACAGGAGGAAACTAAGGCTCAGTGAAATAGAGTAGCTGCCCTAAAGTGAGAGGCAAAGAAAGGAAGGAGCCCTCTGTTCTGTTGGCCTCCAAGCCTATGTTTTTTTTGTTTCTTTTTATTTTTTGTTGAGTAGAGTCTCACTGTCCCCCTGGGTAGAGTGCACTGGCATCATAGCTCACAATACCTCAAACTCTTGACCTTGAGTAATCCTCTTACCTTAGCTTCCTGAGTAGTTGGGACAAAAGGCCTGCACCCTTGCTCAGGCTGGTCTTGAACTCCTGAACACAGGCAATCCACCCACATCAGCCTCCCAGAGTGGTAGGATTACAGGCATGAGCCACCTTGCCCGGCAATCCCATGGTTTTAGACACTATTGCCTGGTTAAAGAACACAGCTTGCAATTCTGATGTCCTCCAGCATGACATTGTCATCTTCCTGCTTGTGAGCAGAGACAGGGTTTAAGAGGTTAAATAAAGTGAGAAAAGAATGAGCAAGAGCTAGGCAGACACATAACTGTGGACAAGGATCCTTATATGCCTGATTCCTGGCCTCCTAACACCTGTGTTCATGCAGGGACCGGCATCATATTGAGTGTTCTGTTCTACCTGCTCCAGGCCCATGAGTACCTGCAGGAAGGCATGACCTACCAGCTGGGGCTCAGCTTCTACCTGGCATGGACTGGTGTCCTCCTCTTCCTGATAACTGGTCTGGGTTGGGATGAGGTTGAGTTTGGGAATGGGTTCAGGGATGCAAATAGGTATTGTGTGAAACAGAGTTTGAGATGGGAATGGGGTTGTCCATTGGGCTGGGGAGGATATGACTAAGGTTGAAGAGAGAGAGCTGGGGATGCACATGGAGCTGGATGTGGGGATGGGACTGGGTTCAAGTTTAGAAATGGGCTGGGGACATTGCAGGGGAACGAGTTGAGTTTAGGAGTGGGTTTGTGAGCAGGGGATGGGTTTAAAACTAGGTTTGGGGATGAGGTTCAGTTTGGGAATGGGTTGACACAGTGTAGAGCATGCAGTTGGGTTTGAGGATGGGACTGGACTCAGGCTTGGGCTGATGAACTCTGTGTCTAATCCCCTCTGTTCTCTTCCTCTCCTCAGGTTTGTTGTCTTATCTGAATTACACAAATTTCTGGTCCATCCTAGCAGTACAGGCCATTTGGACTTAGGACATGGAAATGCTGACCTGCTCTCACAACTCTTTGTCATGGACCTAACAACCCTGCCCTCTACCCCACCTCCACCAAGACTCTTTTCCTTTTTCAGTCCCTTCAGACTCCTCTCAACCCAGATTAATAATCTATATTATTAAATTTATTTTCTGCCCCAAATATTCCTTAATTTAGCTCAGTACCTTGAAAGTGTTCTGTGGAACTGCCACTCCTTTCTAGGGCCATCCTTGGACCCTCCAGAGTAGAAGGAAAGGAAAAGAAAGAAGCTCAGAGGTAAGGGTTCAAGGCACAAAGCCAGCAAAGAGGTTGGGCTAATGGTCTCTAGCAGGCAGACAGCATAAGGGAGAACAGAAGCCAGTTCACTAGGAGCCTCACAAGCCAGTGAGGATTTTGCTCTGGAGTGAGACAGCAGCCAGTGACAGAAATGGCTCCTAAGAGAGAAACTGAGGTCTGGGTTTTTTTTTTCCTTCACACCACAAAATTCAAAAGGAGTCTCTTCACTAGAAGGAAAAAAACCCAGTTGACCCAGATAACCCACTAAACAAAGTCTATTCGCACAAAGGAATCCTTTGCCTTTGTTACTGTCTAATAATTCTGTACCTATTGATGTGTAGAGACTACTTACGGGGCAAATTAGAGTGAAATAAGCATCTTTATCCATTAATGTATGTGTGTGGTTGTAAAGTAAAGAGTCTACACCAAATTGTTTTTGTTTGTTTTTTGAGACAGAATCTCAAGCTGTAGCTCTGGGTATAGTGCCGTCGTGGCATCATAAATCACAGCAACCTGGCTTGGCGCCTGTGGCTCAAGCGGCTAAGGCACCAGGCACGTACACCTAAGGTGGCAGGTTCGAATCCAGCCCGGGCCCGCCAAACAACAATAATGGCTGCAACCAAAAAATAGCCGGGCGTTGTGGCGGGCGCCTGTGGTCCCAGCACTTGGGAGGTAGAGGCAGGAGACTCGCTTGAGCCCAGGAGTTGGAGGTTGCTGTGAGCAGTGAAGCCATAGCACTCTACCCAGGGAGATAGCTTAAGGCTCTGTCTCAAAAAAAAAAAAAAAAAAAAATCACAGCAACCTCCAACTCTTGGGCTTAAGCAATCCTCTTGCCTCAGTTTTTCTATTTTTAGTAGAGACGTGGGGGGGAGGGGTGTCTCACTTGCTCAGACTGGTCCAGTGAGCTCAGGCTATCTACCTGCCTCAGCCTCCCAGAGTGCCAGGATTACAGGCATGAGCTACCTTCCCCCTCCCCCGGCCGCACACCAAATTGTCCATAGTGACAATCTCTGGAGAGGATGTTTGGAGTAAATTAGTTTCATTTTTTTAATCTTCAAAAAAATGTTTTTACATTCTTGTTAGTTGAAAGATACTCAGATCTCCAACCCTACCAAGAATTCGGGCCCCAGGCCTTAGACTGGACCTTTGAAACTGGGGTGAGCCCCAACCTCTCCTCCTTCAGACTCGAGAGTCCAAGTATTCAGCCCCTCCTCCCTCCGACACCACGGCCCCGCCTTCTGACGCTGCATCCCTACTCCAGCCCGGCCTCGCAAGGTGCAGACTCTGCACCACTTAGGCGCTGTCCAAGAACGGCCCCCTGTCAATCTCGGCACTGGCCCCGCCTCCCGCCCTGGGCCTGAGTCTTACCTGGAGTCTGGCCTTTCAGCGTCGACCGCGCCTCTGCAGCCAAAGCTCGCGCCGCAATGACGCTGGCAATTCCAGTTGCTTCTTTTACTGGCCCCACCCACCCCGGGGTCTTTTCTCTGCACAAAGCGTCCTTGTGTGCTGTCTTCACAATTGCCTGATGCAGATGACCAAACATTTTTTTCCAAAATGCCTTTGCTCCTTTTTATACATCTCCAGAGACAATGTCTTCCCATTTATTCTGGAAGATTCTAGAAGAAACAGGTATTTTCGCTTCCGCCAGCACTAAAGCTGGGGTTCTCAAACAGGCGCGCCTCCAAGACGCTGCGGATAGAGCCCGGCCCGGCGCGGGGGACGGGCCTTGCCAGAGGCGCGCTCTATAAAGTGGGGCGTCCTCCAACCCGCGCACGCGACGGAGAGGGTAAGGCATTGTGGTAGCTCGTTCTTTTTGGCGCCCTCCCCACCCACCCCCGTTCTCTGCAACAGGGCGTTGGGACGAGGGATGCACCTGTCCTGAGGGTTCCGGGCCTTTGAGGGGAGCTACCACGTGCTCTCGTAGACCGGGCCTTCACAAGGACCCGGCGAGCGCTCTTCTGGTTGAGCCTAGGGGGTTTTCGCGGGGATAATGGTGATACTTTGTGGGTACCTGGCCGGTGGCAGTTCCTACTGCTAGGGCGAACATGGGAGTGGGGAGTTGTCCTGGGCACTGGCCTTTAGTCTGCGCCGCAGTCAGGCCTGGCGGTTTCTACTTCCCGGGTCGCTTGTCTCCGCCATCTTGATTTTTCTGGACCCGGGAGGGTAAGGGACATAAAGGTCTTTCTGAGGTTCCCTACTCACTTACTAGCTGCATGTGCTTTCTGTAAGAAGTAGCTCGATTTTTTCAATTCTGGGTAACTGGCATTGTTGTGCAACCCAGGACACAGACTATGGGGGATGGGAGGGGAAGCGGTGTTGCAGTTTGTATAGGTGCAGAGACGGGGTATGGAGTCAGCAAAAAAGTGCGAGTGAGGTGGTTCTAAGTAAACTGTTGGCTTGTTTCTGAGAGCCAGATAGGAATGGGTTTAGGAGAAAACAAATAAGCCTTTGTCCACGTGCAGGAATGATTCTGACAGTTAAATCCTAACTGTAGGCAGTGTCCGCGTTACGGACGACTCGCCTGGGGGCGTACATAACCAAGGAGCTCCCCATGCTCCTTGTCTCATTGAAGTGGGATTTGCTTAGCTTGAGGGGTAAGATCCTAACGTTGAATAGTTAACAGAGGTTTACTGTGTCGTTATAACATCACTTGCTACATTTTATGGTGGAAGAAAGAAAAAAGCCGGGCAGACAACCCTAAGATACTTTTGTCAAGAAACTGACTTTATGGCTCTGCATCCGTATCTGAGTAGGGCGCCGGCCACATACACCGTGGCTGGTGGGTTCCATCCCGGCCCGGGCCTGCTAAACAGTGACACCTGCAACAAAAAAATAGTCGGGTTTTGTGGCGGGCTCCTAGCTACTCGGGAGGCTGAGGCAAGAGAATGGCTTAAACCCAAGAGTTTGAGGTTGCTGTGAGCTGTGACCCTGGGGCACTCTACCCAGGACGACATAGTGAGACTCTTTCTCAAAAAAAAAAAAGAAACTGACTTTAGTAGTAAGCTCCCCTTCTCTGGCAACAGAATAAGATCCCCATTCTCCACCATCTCTGTCACTGATTAATGTAGGCTACCGTCTTGCCTCAAAAATAATGTTTTCAGTAAGAAAAGTGTTGAGGCAACATTAGGTGGATGTTAATCTTAAGTATTCTTTCTTGAAATTTCTCTTTAAATTCTTGTATGACCTTATTTTTATGCTCTGCTTGAAAGAGGACAATAGTTGCTGTAACCTAATACAGTATATGGGCATTGTCATTATCTCATAGAAGCCATTACAGTAGTAGTGTTACCGTGTATGTGCAGTATATCAGAGATCTGAACTAGACATTGTCGTGTCATATATAATCTGGGGGCTGCCTGTATTGCCATGTCACAAGTGGAAGTATTTTTCTCCTGCATTCATCCTTGTCATACCCTCTTTCAGCATTATTAAAATCTTCCAACAAATTGGAAAATATTCCAAAAGTAAGTTCCATTATTTTGCTGAAAATAGTTAACATTTTTGTCCCCTTAATAAGACTGATGGGGGAGGTGGAGAGAGTCTTCTCACTGTCACCCTGGATAAAGTGTAGTGGCATCAAGCTCATTTGCAACCCAACCCTAGGGAACAAGTGGTCCTGTTGTCTCCACCTCCCAAGTAGTGGGGACCATAGGCACTAACTACATCTGGCTAATTTTTCTATTTTTAATAGAGATGGGGTCTCACTTTCCCTCAGGCTGGTCTTGAACTCCTGAGCTCAAATGATCCTCCAGCCTTGGCCTCCCAGAAGACTCTTTTTTTTTTTTTTTTTGAGACAGAGCCTCAAGCTGTCCCCCTAGTAGAATGCCATGGCATCACAGCTCACAGCGACCTCCAACGCCTGGGCTCAAACTAGTCTCCTGCCTCCGCTTCCCAAGTAGCTGGGACCACAGGCGTCTGCCACAACACCTGGCTATTTTTTGGTTGCACCCATCGTCGTTTGGCGGGCCGGGCTGGATTCGAACCCGCCACCCTAGGTGTATGTGGCTGGCACCTTAGCCACTTGAGCCACAGGCGCCAAGCTAAGACTCATTTCTTAGTACTGCCATTTATTGTCTGTCTTGTATTCCTTATCAGTCATCTCTAAAATGATGATTTGTTCAAACCTGGCTTGGTCAAGGGTCTGTGGTCATTGCTTACATCTTGGCTTTTTTTTTTTAATTGTACAGACAGTGTCTCACTTTATTGCCCTTGGTAGAGTGCCATGGCATCACACAGCTCACAGCAACCTCCAACTCCTGGGCTTAAGTGATTCTCTTGCCTCAGCCTCCTAAGTGGCTGGGACTATAGACGCCCGTCACAACACCTGACTATTTTTTTTTTTGGTTGTAGTTCGGCAGGGACCGTCTTTGAACCCACCACCCTCAGTATATGGGACAGGTGTCCAGCGCCCTGCTCACTGAGCTACAGGTGCCGCCCTTTTTTTTTTTTTTTCCCCCTACGGTAGCCTGCTTCCTCATTCCCCTCAGTAGGTTCTTCTGAGGGATTTGCATCTTGGCAGCTTTCCCTATTCGGAGTTACTAGCAGGTACAGTCACTGCTGAAAAAATCCTGTAACACTAAGCAAGGAAGGAGTGGACATTAGGGTCCACTTCATGTAGTGGGTTTAGAAGCCTAGACTATGAGGACTATACCCTGTGCACCTATGACTTTGCAGAACTGGTTGCATGCCTTCCTGATGGATTTTGTGTTTGCTAGTCTCTAAGCTCTGTAAGCTTGGCTTCTGCCCCTGAAGATAAGAGACCTTGGGGCTTTGTTGGATGGGGGCTGAGGCTCCCATGATGTTTAGCACTGGGCTCTGATCACCCTTGAGGACACAGTGCCTCCCAGGACCTTGACACCTGGGGGTCTGAGGAGCCTCAGTTTTGATGTTCTGCAGACTGTTTCCTCCTCCATCCCCTTACCAAGCTCTGTGTGTTACAGGTGTGTCTTCAAGCTCAGGGGGCTCCTTCCACACCCCATCATGGTAAGACCATGCTTTTCATTGCCTGATCACCCTGGCCTAATATAGCTCACTGTCTGGGATGACTTCAAAGCAGGTGTCTCTGGGACCTAATTTATGTGCTGATTCTCATACAGTAAACATAACTCTAGAGAACCAATCAGGTACACCTGGGTCCAAATTCCGGCTGTTCTGTCCGTGGGCTTGGAGACAGTCATCGGACCTGAGACAGCACTGAGAAGGAAGCAGAAGGGTTCTCAACACTGGGCAATGGAGGAGTAGACGGTTTCCTGTCACATGGCAAGTTTTGTAGAGCAAGCACAGTGTCCTTTACTCAAAGCTGTGTATAAATGCTCACAGTCATTGAAGGAGCTTTTAGTTTACACAAAGCCATTGTTCAAATAATAGGATTTATCTAGCGGGGGTTTCACAAGTGTTCAAAAGCTAAATGGGGAAAGGTGTGTGTAACCAGAAAGAAATAAGTGCTCTGAACCCTGAGTGAACTTGGCATTTGTTCCCTCAGTGTCAGGAGTGGCAAGAACAAGAGCTGCAGTGAACTAGAACTAAAAGTATTCTCTGGACTGTTATGTCAAGGGACACAAGTGGCACTGGGGCCTCTATGGTGCCCAGCACTTGGTTCCAGACACCCCTGAGAACATGATGCCCCCCTTGGGGGTCTGAGGGGCCCCAGCTCTGTGGAGGGGGTGATGAAGGTGCTGTGGCTGCCTTGCACTCTACTGACCTCCCCCTGTCTTGTGCCCTCCTACTACAGGTGACTTCTCCAGGTGCTGTATGGCCCAGCCATCACTCTGGGTAAGAACAGGGCACTGCCTTCTAGTGGTGGTAGCAGTGCTGGTGCTTATAGAGGGGCTGTTGGAGGGAGGCTGGGTTGCAATGAAATGTCATATGTCAGCATTCTCAAAGGGCCTGAACTTGGGGACCCCCATGATGTCCAGCACTGGGCTCTCACTACCCATGAGGACACTGTGCCCCCCTGGGACCTTTGACACCCAGGGGTCTGAGGGGCCCCACTTTAGGAGGTGCTGTGGGAGGTTGTGGGCATTCCCCATGCCTAGCACCTCTTCTGTGTCCTTTCCACAGCTGCATCCTTCTGGACTCTTGACTGTCCCCTGCCTTGGAGCAGCAGAGGCCATGGCTGTGAATGCTGGCACCAACCTAGGTGGCCAGGGGGCCAGTTCTACACATTCTGCATGTTCTCCACATACACCAAGCTTCAAGGAGAACCCCAGACAGCTCATGATAACCTGTATCCTGGCTCGGCGCCTGTGGCTTAATCGGCTAAGGCGCCAGCCATGTACACCTAAGGTGGCGGGTTCAAATCCCCAGCCCGGGCCCACCAAACAACAATGATGGTTGCAACCAAAAAATGGCCGGGCGTTGTGGCGGGCGCCTGTGGTCCCAGCTACTTGGGAGGCAGAGGCAGGAGACTCGCTTGAGCCCAGGAGTTGGAGGTTGCTATGAGCTGTGATGCCATGGCACTCTACCCAGGGG
>CAUYQV010101227.1:0-52586 GCA_963574575.1 Galagoides demidoff
TGGCAGGTGCCTATAGTCCCAGCTACTCGGGAAGCTGAGGCAAGAGAATTGCCTAAGCCCAGGTGTTGGAAGTTGCTGTGAGCTGTGACGCCATGGCCCTCTACTGAGGGTGACATATTGAGACTCTATCTCTTAAAAAAAAAAAAGTATGTTAATGAAGGATAACCTGCTACACAATCCACATTTACTTGCAAGAAATATTCTTTAAAGAATAATCATAGTAATGAAAGTAATAAGAGTAAACCTGTACTGTCTTGTCCTCATCTATACAACAGTTTAGATCCCATCCTAAATATTTGTATGAATGAACTCGTTTAATCTTCAGAAGTACGATTTGGGTTATTATTGATTCCTTTTTATGGATGAGAAATTTTAGACACACGCAAAGCATGTCATGATATAATGTTTAAAAGAAAAAAGACTAAGCTCACTCAAGGTGTCTCGCTGGTAGCATGAGAAGTAGAGCCTTAGTCAGATGGCCCCAGACTTTTCATTCTTGACTACTGCACTATTTGTAATAACATTTCATCATGCGATACTAAGTAGAAAAAGCCCAAAACAATAATAATAACAACAAAATCAGAAAATACAGGGGCTCCAACACCTAATTTGAGCCCACTTACAAGTATCTGAGATGGAATAAGATTGGTCTCAACTGAAGGATTATTGTAATATTAATATTTATCGTATCGAACCTCTTACACCTTGAGAAAAAGAGAAGGAATATATTGTGAAGAAATAAATGAAAAATACTATGGCCATTTCATGGTCAAAGAGACAAGTAATGGAAAATAGAAACCAATTACTTGTAAGAAAAAAGTGAATGATGTTATGCCAAATTTATTATGGATAGGAGTGATATTAAATATAGATCATTTACCCTTGGTAGAGACTTTCTGTAATTGCCAGACTGACTCCCTCAAAGATGCTCAATAAATAATTACAGATCTTTGTGGGGTTAATAACTTTGGAATACAAATCAGGAGTCTTGATTCCAGAGTTTACAAAGTCCTAACCTTCGGCGGTCTTAGTTCTGATAATACACTACTAACGCCCAAATCTCTGTCTCTCTCCATCATGGTCTGTGACTGGGTAGACTGTGTTATCTTCTCAACAGACATCTCAGGCCCGTGTTCTCTCTCTCACCTTTCCCCCACTTAAGTCCTGAAACTGATAGTCACTCTGGCCTATCCTCTCTTTCCCTCAACTACAGCACCGGTACCACACACACGTTGACTATGGCTGAGAAGGCACCTCTATCTGTTCACCATCTGATTCATTCATTCTGCCCATGGTCAGCTCCACAGCATCATGGAAGCCCTCTCTTGGACCCCCACAGCACCAGTAAGCTGCAGCCTGCTAGCATGTCCCTGTGCCTCTGATCTCAGCTACTCCAGTTTATCTTCCACAGGGTAAACAAAAGAGTCTTTCTAAAACCAATTTTGAAAATATCACTTAATTATTTAAAATCCTTTCTTGATAGCAATATAAGCTACAAACATCTGTCACCTCTGACTCCAGCACATCTCTGCAGCCTCAGGGCTGCTCTTCCCACACACTGTCACCGCACACTGGGTGCGCGTACACATACACGCAGTCAGAACAGTAGTCCCATCTCAAGCATCGTCCTTCATGCTCCTGACAACTATGATTTTTCACATTTCATTCCAATTCCAGTGCCCTCCTGCCATGGTGGTTTGGGTTCTCTTCGTCCTCTCTAGCTGGAATGCCACACTCGTGCTGTCTACCAGGTGAACACTGAGGCTTCAGACTCCGTGAACCATTTCTTTCCCTTCCAGATAGAACTGGCTGGGCCTTCCTTCGTATTCCCGCTGAACTTACCATAGGACTTTCACATTAAAACTAGAATATACAACTAACCTCGTTTATTAACTTTTCTATCACACTGCATTAGTCATTTGGGGCTGCTAAAACAAAATACCATAAACTGGGGCAGCTATTAAACAGGGCTTGTAAGCCCACAGTCAAGGCCCTGGCTGAGTCAATGTCTGGTGAAAGATCACTTTAATTTTTTTTTAGGTTGAATATACAATTTTATTTATTTTCTGTCTTTTTTTTTAAAAATTTCAGATTAATATGAGGGTACAGGTGTTTAGGTTACATTATTTTCAATTCTAAGGTAAAATTTAAGTTGTAATTAGCTCTTCACCCAAGGGGGGGGTGCTGAAGACCCTCACATGATGGTGGTGAGATCCTGCCACCTGCCCTCCTTCCTCCTCCCTTCCCCTCTCCCACATCAATCCTCCCCCGTGGGAGACTATACTTGTGTTTTTCTCTTTCCTGTACACATGTGGTTATTTATATGTTGGTTTCATATTACTATTGAGTACATAAGATGCTTTCTCCCCCATTCTGGAGATACTTTACTAAGAAGATGTGTTTTAACTCCAGATTTAAACACAAAAGATGTAAAGTCTCTATCTTTTCTTATGGCTGAATAGTACTCCATGGTATACACATGCCACAGTTTATTAGTCCATTCGTGCATTGATGGGCTCTTGGGTTGTTTCCACATCTTGGCAATTGTGAATTGAGCTACAATAAACATTCTGGTGCAAGCGTCCTGTGGTGAAATGATTTTTGCTCTTCTGCCAAGAACTAGAGGTCAACCTTCCATTCAATCACTTTGTTTTTAATAGATGGTCCTTGACGTGTCCTCCCATGGTGGAACAGGGTGAGCTAAACCCTTGGGGCCTCTTTTATAAGGACTAAGCCTATTCATTCGGGTTCTTCTTCCATGACCAGAGCAAATCCCCATTTCCCACATGGGGGTTAAGATTTCAACATAAGGCTCAGTGCCTGTGGCTCAATCGGCTAAGGCGCCAGCCACGTACACCTAAGGTGGCGGGTTGGAATCCCCAGCCCAGGCCCACCAAACAACAATGATGGCTGCAAGCAAAAAATGGCCCGGCGTTGTGGCGGGTGCCTGTGGTCCCAGGTACTTGGGAGGCGGAGGCAGGAGACTCGCTTGAGCCCAGGAGTTGGGGGTTGCTATGAGCTGTGATGCCATGGCACTCTACCCAGGGGGTAGCTTGTGGCTCTGTCTCAAAAAAAAAAAAAAGATTTCAACATAAGAATTTTAAGGAGATACCAACGTTCACATCCCAGGACTCACCTGGTACACTGTGAGCTCCTTAAAGGCAGGAGCCTCATGTTAGTCACCCACAGGTGCAGATGTAGCCAGGCATGTTTAACCAACCTTTCAGGAAATTTTGAGGAATAAGTGAAAGAAGAGATCAATGAAAAAATGAATCACCTAATGAATCATTAAGAAAATACATGAGCATCTGTACCTTCATTTGCATATTGCAACCATAACAATTCCTAAAAAGGAAATGAGATGTAACAGAGTGTGGTTAAGAGCTTAGACTGTGGTTCTAAACACTGAGGTACAAATACTAATTCTACTGCTTACTTACTATGCAACCTTGGACACACTCCTTGGCCTTACTGTGTCTTAGTTTTCTTAGCTACAGCATAAAACTTGTCATAGACCCTACAACATATGGTCCTCAGGAGAACTCTATGAGTCGATATATGTGCACAGAACAACATCTGGATCAAAGACAACGTTACCCAGTGTTTGCTGATATTACTGAAGTATTTAAAAACTGTTAGGTCACTGCCACCAAATTTAGTACATGAGGTTTAGTTGCATTCAAAGCCCTTGAATTTATTGAGCCTCTTGGCTCTTATCTTGTGCTGGGAGTATGTTCCCATCCACGCTTCCCTGCCCACACTCAAACTCCCACCTTCACAGAATGCTCCGTCGGAGCCCAACACACATACCCACATTCTCCTATGTTGTTTTATTTTTTCTTTCTCTTGAAAATGTCGTTTCCCTCATTCTCTCATTTTTTTCCTGCTCTTTTTTTCTCTTGTCCTCCTTTTAGTATCCCATGCCCTCCTTTTGATTCCAGCTTGCCCTGCTTCCATCTTTGGTAGTTCTCTGACGTCCCCTTTTCCTCCGTCTTTCTCATTAGTATTCTTGGGTAGCATACATCTGCATTTGTGTACGCACTTGGCTTTTGGCATATGGAAAAATGCATGTTTATAAGAGTGCATACAGATAAGAACCGTCAGCCAGATGGGAACGTGAGTCCTGCACACATGCGGGTGTCCCTGTCTGTGTTTCTGTCCCTCAATAAATAGTGCTGTTAAATCCACACAGAGGTATTGTATCAATCCATTGTATTAACCGAACTGAAAATCAAGCAACTATCTTTGGAACTGGCTTTTGATTTGCTTGATGTAAAGAACTTGCCACATGTTAGGTCTTTTGGCTGAACAAAGCTCATCTCTGTGAACCAAACAAGTGTGGTTCATCCAGAGAACCAAACTCACTTGTCAAGGTGGGGACTTCCAGCTGCTCCTCGAAGTTATGCCCTGGGGTGAAATAGAGTTAGAAGTTGCTCCTCCTTACTTCTGTGATGTCTGCATAGCCACTGTTTTTATGGTACTCATTTGGAAGACAGAAATATGAGAACCATCTGCACTATGAGTTAGTAGTTAACAAACTATCCTTAAAAGATTTTTTGAGGAGGTTCGGTGCCCATGCTCAGTGGTTAGGGCACTTGCCATGTACACTAGGGCTCGCAGGTTAGAACCCAGCCTGGGCCTGCCAAATGATGACAACTACCAAAAGAAAAAATGAAAAATAGCCAGATGTTGTGGTGGACACCTATAGTCCCAGCTACTTGGGAGGTTGAGGCAAGAGAATCCCTTAAGCCTAAAAGTTTGAGGTTGCTATGAGCTGTGACACCATGGCACTCTACTGAGGGTGACATAGTGAGACTCTGTCAAAAAAGAAAGAAAGAAAGAAAGAAAGAAGGGTTTTTTTTTTTTTTGAGGGTAGAAAGACATTTTAAAACAGGCCATTGACAGAAATTGAGCTGTCCAGCAAATATCACCAGTTTCCAGCCTACATGTATGAACAGATTGAATCCCCCACTATCTTTGAAATTAGAGGCGCTAAGGGACATTCCTCTGACCCACGATGGGTAAGCAAAAAAGACACTGGTCATTTCCAGATGGAAACTGGATCAGTGAGTAACAGATTCACCAGACTGTCTTCTTCCCTGTTACTCCCTGATGGCCAATGATCCCCCAAAGGGTGGTTGGTGAGTCGGTCCTTGAAGGAGGCTGACCTGGGTTGGACCTACAGCATGGACCATGAATACACACAGTAGAGCCTCTGTACTGATACGTTCATATGGCACCTGTCAAGTCTGTGAAAATTAGGTCACCTTCAGGAGCTGGTCAATGGAGAGAGGTGGTCAGCCATGAAGATTCGACTGTGTTTGTTCCTTTAAACCCCTACAAAATTTGGAGTAGTGTTCAACTACAGAATAATTTTAATTATCCTTACTGCTGAAAGATCAGGAGGCAAAAGAAGGTGATGGCTTTGCTTTGTTTTGTTTTGTTTTTGAGACAAACTCTTACTCTGTTGACCATGCATCAAAGTAACCGTAACTCTTGCTTCAGCCTCCCAAGTAACTGGGACTATAGGTGCCTACCACAAAGCCGGGGTAATTTTTCTATTTTTAGTAGAGATGGGGTCTAGCTCTTGCTCAGGCTAGTCTGGAGCTCCCTGAGCTCAAGAATCCTTCTGCCACTTGTCTCCCACAGTGCAAGGATTATAGACGTGAACCAGCCCACCCATCCTTGTTTTGTTTTGTGAATATCCGATCCTGAGTGATGGAGTACAATGTGAAATATTTTCTGGCAGGGAAGACTTTCTGAAAGATGTAGAAATTACAGCCCATACATAGCTGTTCATCTATGTCTAAATAAATTTCATTTCTTGACAGTACTTGTGTTCATTATTTGTTTTCCATCTCTTAACCGTTCTCTTTCTTTACTCACTTAAACACTAGAGGGCTTGAAAAAAAGTCTAAGGCTGTTCTTGACAAATGTTTCTTTTAAACGTCTGCTTCATCCTTTCCCACAGCGGCGCAGATATTAGTTAGGTGGGTGGCATTCACTGAGTTCCAACAGGAGCGCTGATTATTAAAACATCTGACATGTACAAGAGTTAGAATGGAAATTGATGAAAAGAAAGGATACGAAAAAAAGACCTGATGATGACATCAATTGCTAAGATGTTAAATTGAAAGACAGATGTATGAGAGAACTGGTTCTGGGTAGAAATTCGTGTTAGGAATGTATCTCCACCCTTTCACTCCATAAAGAACAACAAAAGCAATTATATCAGACCTAAAAATACAGTGTGAGACTTTAAAAGGCATTTTCAGAGACTTTGACAAGGCAGAAAGGGCCAGTTTGTCATGGATTTTAATAAGAATTCTATTATTGTCATCGCACAATTCACTGGAGCAAAAAATTCCAGGTTTAAACTGCTTTTAGCTAGTCAATCAACACTGTTCAAGTGCAAACCATTACGACAATTTAACATTAAAATTGTGAGACAGAAAACTTACTCATCTTTAATGTGCTCTTGAGGAAGCAGTATCCGATTTGTCCTTTCCCTCTCTCTCTTTTTTTGTCTTCTCATGTTGTAGATACTCAATTGACATTAATTGAAAGGAGGATAGGTGGGTGAGTAAACACATGAGTCAATTAACAAATGAATACAAGTCTGTATCACGAAGTTCTTAAATGTTGCTCACAGTAGTTTAGCTGTTCTCTTCAGATCCATTTCGACCCTCTCTAGCCTGATCTCTATGCAGTAGGTTGAATGATCTTTCCACAATACAGATCTGATGACATCACTGAAAAACTTAGAATCCTCTAAATATTTCCTAATTATCCTAAGGTCAAGATCAGTATCTCTGCCGTGGCCAGTAACCGGTATGCCATAAACCACTCTTGATTCTTGGCATCTTGAAGCGAGTCCCACCTAATTTTGAACCGTTCTTCCTCTTGCTTCATGAACATCAGCCTTCTTTTAGTTTCTGGAATGTGCTAGGCTCCTTACTGGTATGTCTTCTCCTGCCCCAGGTCATCAGAGCATATGCTTCCTCTGCTGGTCCTAGCCTCAGTCACCTGATTTGCACCATTCATCTATCAAAGCAAAAATTAAGTACTTCCTCAAGAAGCTTTCCCTGAGGCAGCAGCCCTACCCCAGTGTCTTTGACAGCCTTTTGTGACTTGTGCTTACTTTTCCGCAACTTGTCTTAGTTTTTTTAATAATTGTGTGTGATCATTTGACTAATGTCTGTTTACCAATTATGCCGTTTAAAAGTTATAATCCATGAGCACACCCTTAATGTTATTTAACATTATATCTTCTTGAATTACTGCATCATCTGATTCAGGTAAGCACCCAATAAATATGTTGTTGCAAAAAACAAAAGAACGAGTTAAGGTGTGACCAACACCAACAATGTTGCTTTCAAAGGTAACATCTCCTATCCCTAAAATTAAATCCACTGCAGTCCAATACACAGATGATTGTTGCCACACTCATGAAGAGTCTATGGAGAACAAGCAGCTGAAGACATTGCCACTGCCTCTTGGCATTTATGAGAAATGAGAAGAGGGCACATTAGTGTTGGTACCAAGGGGCTGGAGGGGAAAAGGAGAAGAGTTCAATCAGGGCCGTCAAGAGGAATGCTGTTCTTGGTTCCTGATGGGGAAGATCTCCTCTTGCAGTGAGTTAGTGAAGGGGAAGGCCAGGGGAAGGTTAGCTTCAAAGGAGAAAGCCACAAGGAGGTTTTTGCCACTATTCAGGAGCTGACTACTCCAACAACTTCACCGTAGTTTTATCTGCCTACAACAGAATGATCTATTGTTATTTAGCTGGAATATAGGGCTAAGTAACAGCTGATATGAATCATATAAGTGCAGGATCTATAAATACTCCAGAAGGATTTTATCATGAAGAAATTGCAGTGGATGAAATATAAGTGTCTTCTATGTCTTACGTATTTCTATTTTTGATCATTTTCCTTATTTAATAAAAGATGAATTTACCTAAGAAATGGATTATAAATGGGAATTTTCTTTTCATATCAGTTATTCCTAAATTCTAAGCTCTTTCTTTCTTTTTTTTTTTTTTTTTGAGACGGAGTCTCACTTTGTCACCCTGGGTAGGGTGTCATAGCATCATAGCTCACAGCAACCTCAAACTCCTGGACTCAAGTGATCCTCTTGCCTCAGCTTCCCAATTAGCTGGGACTATAGGTGCCTGCCAGCCACAACACCTGGCTACTTTTTTTTTTTGCAGTTTTTGGCTGGGGCTGGGTTTGAACCCACCACCTCCAGCATATGGGGCCATCGTCCTACTCCTTTGAGCCACAGGCACCACCCCACCTGGCTACTTTTTTAGAAACAGGTTTTTACTCTTGCTCAGGCTGGTCTCAAACTCCTGAGCTCAATCAATCCACTCGCCTCCACCTCCCAGAATGCTGGGATTACACCCAGCATTACTCCAGAATGCACCTGGCCTCTCAGCTCTTAAGTCAGATGTTTGGCTGTTCCATCTACCTATAAATACAAGTATGTGCTCAGAGAAATGTGTTTTATATCACATCAATATATGACTAAAGGAATATTTTCACACATGTATATGCATTTATTTATAGCACTAAGAAAACTAATAAATTGAGACTTAAGAGTCAGTCAATTAACTGTTGGAGAATTCTGGCCTGACGCCTGTTTTTGTACATAAACAGTCCCTGAGATATGAACATCTGACTTACAATTACAAACCAAGGCTATTACAGGTAAAAGGTAAATGTACCTGTTACAACTTACATATAAATTCAATTTAAGAACAAACCTACAGAACTGATCTCATTCATAACCCAGGGAATGCCTGTATAAAGGTTTATTAGGTCATAGCTGTATCCATAACAATTTCAAAAAATTGAACTATGTAACAGGGTGATTCCTTTATACCTTCTCATAGCAGTCACTGCTTGAAGAGCCCCCTTTTAGGACCTGTAAAATATTGTATAATTAGTATCAAAAAGTCTTTCTTTGACTCACACCTTTAATCCCAGCAGTCTAGGAGGCTGAGGCTGGTAGATTTCCTAAGCTTATAAGTTCAAGACCAGCCTGAGCCAGAGCAAGACCTGTCTCTAAAAGCAGCCAGGCATTGTGGTGGGTGCCTGTAGTCCCAGCTACTTGGGAGGCTGAGGCAAGAGAATTGCTTGATCCCAAGACTTGGAGGATGCTATGAGCTAGAACACCACAGCACTTGACTGAGGGTGACAAAGTGAGACTTTGTCTCAAAAAAAAAAGTCTTGCTGGCTTGGCGCCTGTGGCTCAATCGGCTAAGGCACCAGCCACGTACACCTAAGGTGGCAGGTTCAAATCCCCAGCCTGGGCCCGCCAAACAACAATGATGGCTGCAACCAAAAAATGGCTGGGAGTTGTGGCGGACACCTGTGGTCCCAGTTACTTGGGAGGTGGAGGCAGGAGACTCGCTTGAGCCCAGGAGTTGGAGGTTGCTATGAGCTGTGATGCCATGGCACTCTACCCAAGGGGATAGCTTGAGGTTCCGTCTCAAAAAAAAAAAAAAGTCTTGCTGGGTGCAAAATGTATTTTTACAAAAGAAGAATTGAAAAAATATATATGTATATATTTCTTTTGAGACAGAGTCTCTCTTTGTTGCCTTTAGTAGAGTGCCATGGTATCATAGCTCACAGCAACCTCAAACTCTTGGACTCAATGATCCTCTTGCCTCAGCCTCCCAAGCAGCTGAGACAACAGTTGCTGACACAAAGCCCAGCTATTTCTTTTACAGATGGGGTCTCGCTCTTGCTTAGTCTGGTCTTAAACTCTTGCACTCAAGCAATCCACCCTTCTCACCCTCCCAGAATGCTAAGATTACAGGTGTGTGCCACCATGCCTGGTAGAAAAGTATTTTGATATTTACAGAGACTATTAAATGTAAAGCACAATACTAGATCTTACTTTAAATTGGAAACAAATCAATCAAGAGTCACCAGCCCTAAAGAAACACTATGGTGAAAGAATATGAAAGCTGATCCAGAAAACTAAAATACGAGACTTTTTTTTTTTTTCCAGTTTTTGGCAGGTTGGGTTTGAACCCACCACCTCCGGTATATGGGGCGGGTGCCCTACTCCTTTGAGCCACAGGCGCTCCCCAAAATATGAGATCTTACACACATTCTTCATAGGGGTGGGTGTCCTTCCTCTGTGTTCCCATACCACCCTCTGCCAATGTCACCATACTCTGTCATAATAACATGTGCACCACTCTCCCTGGTAGACTGAGCTCCTTGAGAACAGGAGCTAATTATTCCTGTGTCCTGTTCTGTGTAGCACAGTCATGGCTACCTCAAAGAATGGACAGACTTGATGACATGGCTCAATGCCTAGATGGGAGTGACACATCAGGCTGAAATGTTTTGGCTGTGGTCATAAGATGTGAAACCAATCAGCCTTGAGAGGTGTAAACCTCTGCTTTGGGGAGATGGAAATCTTCCTATCTAATCATTCTGTGACCACCCACATTGGTGTTACCAGGCATTGCTACCTATGGTTGGTAGAATCTTCAGATTTCTCAGAGTAGTTCATGTCTATCATCACAGGATGGTCCAGAAACATTTCTACCACTTAATTCACAAAATCCCCTGAATTAAACAACAACAAAAATTTACCTCAGGTGGAGTGTTCTTAAAGTGTCTGAAGTCAGAGATAAAAGGAAATCGAATCTTACCAAGAGAAGATTGAATTGTTTACTCAGGTTTCATGGCCTGTGAATTGTCAAGCAATTGATTGTCTACGGTCAAAATCTACTGTATCAGCCTTTCTGCAGAGGAAGGTGGCTCTCAAGTTGTGACCTTTCTGTTACTATTCAGTTGGAGATTTGGGTATCTGAATAAAAGATAGACTTGACTATGGAGAAGTTGGGGGGGGGGGGTTGAAACAGACAGAGAGAGAGAGAGAAACCTCCTTCAAATACACAATTGGAACATGACTTTGCATGAACATACTAGTATAATTAATGACCTAACTATTATTAACACTAGATAAGAACAGATAAAACTTTGGAGCAAATAAAGCAAGGCACTGCCTTTTTTTCCCCTATAATATTGATTGTAGGTCATGTAATTGCTCCCAAGGATGGATCCCACCCTAGGCTCTTAAAATAACTAGAGCAGAATAATATAGAGTCTCCTGGAAACAGAATTTGATGAACAAAACTCGACACAGCCTTGCTGTGGTTCCTTTTTGTGATGACTTTATAGTTGTGGGAACAGAAAGCTTTGGCTGAGATTAGGTCCCAGGGATCCTGGGCTCCGGTGAGCAGGCTTCCGCTTCATTCTCTCTTCCCTCACTCCTGCTTCTGTTTCCTATTTAATACCCTGTCTTCCATTTTTACCTTTCTCATCTTCACATCATCATCTTGAACTCTCTGAGTCTTGAACTCTGAGGTTCTCTGTCTGTGTCTCCTTTCCTTGTTCATTATCTGCCTTGTCATGTTCTTAGAATGTTCTCTGACAGTACAAAAGGGTGTCGTTCATGAAATACAATAGCACAGTCCTAAAGAAGGCTGGCAAAGTCTGATGGGTAGAGATGCTGACTCCAGAAAATCAAAGATGAAGTGTTTTAAGGGACCTGAAATGCCATCACCACCTGCCCTGCCGTCCTTTCTCCCTGGCATAGTGTCTGATGCACAAAACTTCAAGATGCCATTGATTTTATGCATAAAGTCATCCAAGAGTTCACTGAAGAACATTTTCAACTTTCCCACCATCACAAGCTGGTTTGTTCATTTTATTTTCTGGGTATAATCACCTTTAAACATTTCAGTGTAAGCGGGATGCATATGTGCTGGGGCAAGTCAAATTTAACCAACACCACATAAGGGGTTAAATAGCGGAGAACATTATGTCTATATGGATCAAACCCTTTGGGCTAATTAGTAGCAGAAGTCCTATGAGAAATAACCTTTCTTTTATGATAGTAATGGGATTTGAAGAACATAAATAGTTAGAGGCATTTAGGAGGACTCACATTCCTTTCACCAGAAAGGGAGATAAAGAGCCTGCTGGGCATGCCCAGTAGCACAGCAAGTCACCTCCAGGGCCTTTAACCTGGAGACTTCTTATCACTGGATCCAATTATAAGGCCAGAAAGTCTTTCTGTTATAACCTTTTGTGTCTCCACTCAGAGTGACTATATCGTGAAAGTGAAAGATACTGGTTCATGGACCTACAGGCAAAATGATGAATCTCTCTCGTGATAAAAAATTTTGTGATTATGCCTGTTTGTTAATTAATAAGTACCTTCTGCTGGGCCAATTTTGGCTTAATGTTGACTTTCATGATGAGTTAACATCTCATAGAGAAGTGGGGACTACCTCTAATCAGGCTGGTTACTCATGTTTACAAGCAGAACCTGACATTCCCTGAAGGACCGAATTGATTTTGGCATACTTGGTAATCTGGGACATTTTAAGGAACTGTACAGGCTGGCCATAAAGTTTGCGTGCAACTTAAAATAGTGTGCAATTTAAATTAGTGTAGAATTTGAAAATGAAAGGACAGGGAAGGGAGGAGCTGGTATTTAAGAAAATATTGTTAGGTCTTTATAGTTGTTCTAATACTGAAGGGAGCAATCGTGACACAAATTGGCTGGAGCCATTACAAAAAGGCAAATATTACACTAAAGGCTCTTCAATTTGGACAAGTCCTCCCTGGGAGGAGGAGGTGGGATGGAAAGCTTACAAAAGAGCTTGGGGAAGAAAAAGCGTTCTATTTCTAAAACAATGCACATACTATGGAAAGCAACTCCTGGGCATGCTTGTTGGTATACACCAGTCAGAGACAGAAATTGTAGGATCTAGCACTCATCCCCAAAGAAAACTCATCATGGCACATTCTAGCACAACTAGGATTAGAATAGAAAGATGACAGATTTATACCAATGAATCAGCTCAAGAAAGAGCTAAAGGTTAGCAAGTCTAAACTGCTGGCCCAGGAATCATCAGATTCTCTTAGCTTGTCTACTAGGGAAAAGTAAGATCAATGAGTTAATAAGCAGGGATGAGAAGGCTACAATGGTGCCAGAATAGAGAACCAAGCAGACCATTCCACCAGCTGCCCTTGGGAAGATCCACATTACCCTGCCCCCACTTACAGATTTACACTGATATCAGATGATCAGGTCCCTCTCTCTCCTCACTCCCCAGCATCTCCTTTTCCAAGAGCAGCATATAAAATTGGAAATGATTCCAGTTTTCTCTATTTGGTGGAAACCTTGGCTGCCATCACTGGGTACAGGGAAAGGACAGATCCTAGGACTTTATTTTCTTCACTCAATTACTTTTCATATAAATTCTATCATAATTATATACTGGATGCAAACTGCTTATAAATGTTCTCTCAAATGAAGACAAATTACAAGCAATCACTTTTTAAGAATTTGGTCAAAAATTGAATTTTCCACTTCTATATTGAAGACTCAAAGAAAAAATACATGTGAATGTACATCAAACCCATGTTGTACATAAGCTCTTCATAAGCCAAGAAACATGCTTGTGTAGCCCAAGGTATTTCAGTTTAAGGCTTGAATGGAGACTTTACCTCCTTCATGTTTACATGGATGGAGCTGGAACATATTCTTCTTAGCAAAGTATCTCAAGAATGGAAGAAAAAGTATCCAATGTACTTAGCCCTACTATGAAACTAATTTATAGCTTTCATATGAAAGCTATAACCCAATTATAGCCCAAGAAGAAGGGGGAAGGGGAGAGGGAGGGGAGGGGAGGGGGGAGGATAGGTGGAGGGAGGGTGATTGGTGGGACCACACCTATGGTGCATCTTACAAGGGTACATGTGAAATTTACTAAATGTATAACATAAATGTCTTAACACAATAACTAAGAAAATGCTATGAAGGCCATGTTAACCAGTTTGATGAAAACATTTCAAATTGTATATAAAACCAGCATGCTGTACCCCATGACTGCATTAATGTGCACAGCTATGATTTAATAAAAAAAAAAAAAGAAGAAAGAAAAAGAAAAGAAAAAAAAGAAAAATCCTAATTCTGTTTACCTGGAGTCCATATACTAGGGGAACCACATAAATGATGATATTGATGAATTGCTGGACATAAGTATAAACTGGAATCCATGTGGAAAAAACTTCAGGAACCCCAGCCTTAGAGGGGCCCCCAGACTTTTACAGGCTTTCCTTACTAGGAACCTCATCAAATCAGGTTTCATGGTTAAGACTACATAATTGTTTAGAAAGAATTCTTATAAAATATGCACAGAACTTTCTCCATAACAAAGGCTTACTTTTCAGAGTAATAGATTTATCCTCTGCTAAGAAAAGGACATTCTTTCCACTTCAGATCCCATCTGTCTGGCCTGCCAATCTCATCTACTGGAGGTAACACAGGACACGGGGGTCAGGTGTTGAAGGAGACGTACTGGAAATGCTGTAGCTCTGGAGATAGTGAGATGGGGCAGGGGGAGGTAACTATCTTCCTAGAGTAACTTTGGGAAGACTCCAGCTCAGAGACAACGGCCCACTAAAATACTGAGATATAATCAGAAAGTAATAGAATGCTCCCATCTCCCATGCTTTGATACTGTACTAATAGTATAATAACAGTAGATTATAGCTGGAAAAGCTGCACGATGTAGACTCTCAAAGTCAAGAGAGAAAAACAACAGAAAGGATACCTGTGTGCATTTTACACAAGTGCACTCATACGCCAACACTCAACACATCTAGGCATTTTATGTTCAATCTGCAGAAAATCAAAAACAAAGAACACCTTGAAAGAAGCCAGAGATGGTAAAACACCTTACTTACAGAGGAATGGGTGAAATAATTTCTGTGGACTTCTGCTCAGAAATTATTCAAGAAAGAAGAGGGGTGGAATGAAATATTTAGAGTGAAGTGACAAAAAAAAATACCAACCTCCAATTCTATATCCATTAAAATTATCCTTCAAAAATGAAGACTTAAGTTTTTCAGGCAGAAAGAAATGGATATAGGTCAGATTTTGAATCTACATGAAGAAAGGGAGCGTCTCAGAGAAGGAAAATACAGATTTTTATTTTTCTTATTTCTAATTCTTCTAAAGGATAACTGTTTAAAGCAGGGTTTTTCAACCTTTTTTAATCTCACAGCACGTTGTAGTTAAACTTCTATGGCATGCTTAAAATTATGCTGATCAAAAAAAAAAGAGTAAAACAAAAGAATATACTTACTGTGCTTAGAACTTTTCTTGAAAATATTTTAATTAATGATCTTTAGAAATCTTTGCAGCACACCTGAGATCCTCTCATGGCGTATCACTGGGCCGTGGCACACCAATTGAAAATCACTGGTTTAAAGAAATCATGGTAACAGCATATTGGGTAATTATAGCATGTGAGTCAGGTGAGGGAAAGACAGCAGTGTCACAGGGATGAGAAGGAGGCACTGGGGACACTCTGTGATAGCTGCCTGCACTACATGTGAAGCTATGCAGTGTTATTTGAAAAAAGGGACTTCGATGAGTTAAAAACATGGATTGTGCACTCTGGGGAAACCATTAAATTTTTTTAAAAAAGCATAATTGATATGCTGAGAAGATAAAAAATATAATCATGTAAAATACTTAATTAAAATCAGAGAAGGAAGAAATAGCTGGGGGGAGGGAAGGAGGGTAGGCAGAAAACAAAGAACACATCCCGATCACAGGGCTCTTGCTATTTGTCTTGCTTTGGCTAGAAATAAAAAATTAAGACAGAGCCTGGATACTGAACTGGAAGAAGGATAAAAGGAAGACCAGGCAAATATATCTTTTTCACTACGATTCCTTAAAAATGTGTCTGATAAATAGGTTGACTGTTAATTAGCCAAAGCCTGAGCACAAAGTTGGTGCTTAATGAATGCGGATAAGTGGGGTCCAGGGTGGCAGAAACCTGAGAGGCAGGCAGACTTAATGCACACAAGTATGAAGGTTTGGGCAGAGGGCCAGAAACCAGGAGCACTGAAGGCTCAGAAAGGCAGAGTGAAGCATAGGGCTGATAATCCGCACCGGCAGAGTTTGAGGAACTCAATCAGAGTGTGGTCAGAGTGGAAAAGAAAATATCGCGGGAAGCCCGTGCAGGTCATCTGGGCTGAAGGATGATTTATAATGCTCCCTGCTCTCCGGGCGCTGCTTCATGGTAGGGATAAAAAGATGAATAAGTTGTGGTTCATACATTTAGTAAGCTGTGGTCAAGAGGGAGACAGAGACAAACTATTCTTGTTATCCAGGTCATTAATTTGTTCCACACCTATTTACTGAGCACCTACTTTATACCAGGCAGTGTAGTAATTGCCAAAATGAAGACACGTAGAAGATGCTATAAAATCACAAGTTAGGAGACAGATAATAATGTCTCAGCTACAAATGGGGAATGATGTGAGAGTTTGGGCCTCCAAGGACGCACCACATCGGATGAGAACCTGAGCGAGCAACAGAGGCTGCAGGAGGAAGAACAGCCTGAAGGGCAGATGTGGAGCACCAGGATTCCTGACTCAGGAATCTGATGAATGTTTCATGCCTTGTCTCAAACCAGTCTCATGGATTATATAGCTCGGGACCCAAGAGCCACATCAGACAAAGAGAAACATTAGATTAGAACAGAAATGAAAGGGAAGGTCAGGTTCTGATATCGCATTTTGAGCTTAAATATCAGGTGTGCATTATTCCACATCGTTCTGCCTTTTGGGGGGAAATTAAAACCTACTTGACATTCTTGATCCAAGAGTGCGAAGCCTTTGCTATAGGAACAGAAACTCATGGCCAGGAATGGGTCCTAGGTTTCTAAAAACCACAGGGATGATAGATAAATAATTCAACTAAAAACCAACCAAGAGCTCCAGTAGCACCATGGGTTAGTGCATGGTACTTATGAAAAATCAACCAATGATGGTTCACCATCTGTTATTACGTTGGTTAGATCAGAGACTTGTATGGGCCACGTGTGATCTTTGGAGCCATGATTTTAGTAGGACTAGACAGAACAAGGCTACCAATGACATCTGGTCAGGTTGAGTTAGAGTTGGGGCATGGGCAAAATAGTTTAGAAGAATAAAAGAAAGTATCCTTGATAGTGGAGGTGGATGTCATCATGAGATGAATCATGAGAGAAATTGAGTCTAGTAAATAATAATAATTCTCTCTAGAATTGTGCACTTGAACACAAAGTTGTTACCTATTTAAATTTAAATTTGATTTAATTAAAATTATACCTCACTCCTCAGTTGTATTAGTCACACTTCAAATACTCAGTTGGCTGTATCGCTACAATGCGTGGCTACCATGTGGGACATCACAGAAACAGAACCTTCCCATCAAAACAGAAAGTGCTATCGAATGTGTTCTAAAGTGTGTGGGGTGTGGTGACACAGTAATGAAATGCAGCTAATGTCTTCCAGAAACAACTGCAAAGTAGCTTGTTTTTATTTATTTATTTTTACTTTTTAGCAGTAAGAAGAGCAAAGTTCTTACAGCGTAATTACCCAACTTTGCCAACGTCTATAGGGATGTTCGTCTGCCTCGTTCAGGTGGAATGAAATATCCTTAATTTTGTAGATTAGGAAATTTAGTTCTAGTGATGTCAAGTCACTTTACACCAGTAGTAAATGGTGACAGTCAGAAGTTGGATTAAGTCAGGCAATGGTGTTCCATAGCCTTCAGCTGACCTTTGAGCTCCCCAACAGCTTGGAAACTGCATCCAGGACTGAGGGACCACCCGTAAGCTCAGTGGCAGGCACCTCTGATTGTAGCCAGCATCTGAGTTTAGGAGTGAATGTATGTATCCATTCTGTCTGAGCAGTGCCCTGCTGTAGAAGTTGTTAAATACATGCTTTGCACTGTCACGTTAGCTGATAATTGTGCACGTTCTTCCGCAAATCCTTCTTGATCTTTGCAAAACATTACATGTATTAAGTGCTTTTCATTAATTCCTAGCTATCTATTTGGTTTTCATGATTCCAATTTGATCCGTTGTTTAATTCATGAAAAAGCATGAGCAAACTCTTCATGTGCAGTATCAACACACTGTTGTTTTATCTATAATTTTAGTTTAACCAGTCAAAATATTTCCCCCCTGTGGACATGGTATTGTATTTACTTATTTATTCATTCATTCATTTTTAATTTCAAAGTATTATAGGGGCACAAATGTTTTTGGTTACACAGCTTGCTTTTGCAATGCTTGAGTCAAGGTTGTAAGTGTGTCCATCACCCAGATGGTATTCACTGTATATGCTTGGTAGGTTTTTGCCCAGCTCCTCCTTCCTCATCCTCCCTGCTTGATTTCCATTCAGTTTTACTTCCTGTTCTGCACATGTGTGCACATAGATTCATTTAATAGTAAGTGTATGTAGAGTTTATTTTTCCATTCTTTAGGTACTTCACTTAGGACAGCTGTCTCCACTTCCATCAAAATTATTACAAGAGGCATTAAGTGATCCTTATTCATGGCTGAGTAGTATTCCATGATGAGATACTACCTTACCCCTGTTAGGATGACCTTTATTAAAAAGTCCAAAAACAATAGATGCTGGCATGGATACAGAGGGGAAACTGTTATAAACTGTTGCTGGGACAGCAATTTAGTACAACTCTATGGATAACAGTATGGAGATTCCTCAGATCACTAAAAGTAAACCTACCTTTTGATCTAGCAATGGCACTGCTGGCTATCTACCCAGAGGAAAAGAAATTACATTAAAAAGACACCTGCACTCAATGGACGGAGCTGGAAAATATTCTTCTTAGCAAAGTATCTCAAGAATGGAAGAAAAAGTACCCAATGTACACAGCCCTACTGTGAAACTAATTTATAGCATTCATAGGAAAGCTGTAACCCAATTATAGCCCAAGAATATGGGGAAAGGGGAGAGGCAGGGGAGGGGAGGGGGGAAGATGGGTGGAGGGAGGATGATTGGTGGGATCATGCCTATGGTTCACTTATAAGGGTACATGTGAATCTTTCTAAATGTAGAATATAAATGTCTTAACACAATAACTAAGAAAATGCCATGAAGGCTATGTTAACCAGTTTGATGAAAACATTTCAAATTGTATATAAAAACAGCACAATGTACCCCATGACTGTATCAATGTACACAGCTATGATTTAATAAAAATAAATAAATAAAAGATACCTGCACTCAAATGTTTATAGCAGCACAATTCATAATTGCAAAGATGTGGAATCAACCCAAGTGCCCATCAATTCATGAGTGAATTAAAATATTTAAAAATATTTTTTAAAAATAAATTTACCATTATATTCTGGAAAAACTCCTCAATTTCTAGACTATTTAGGAATTATGTGAAGGGCCTTCATTTAACCTGCCCTCTGTGTTTTTAGTTTTTTTTTTTTTGGGAGATGGCAGTTCCAAAATAAATATCTTTAAAATCAATTTGAATTTGATTTTTTAAAATGTGCTAACTACATTACATGCTTTTCTTACAATTTTTTGGGTTTCTTTATTTTTAGAAAATCTTTTTAATACTAATAATGCAACTCCTTACTGAATCTTTTAGGTCGAGGGAATTTCGGGTAAGATTTCGTTTTCAGGCGATGAGATAGCCCTTCTACTCCAATGTGCTCAAATATTTGGGGAAGCTTTGGATCATTTGTGATTGACAGTTCAAAACGACAATGATCTGTTGTGTCTAGCCCATGTCGTGCTGGAGAATACACAATCAATAGTAATGCGATCAGAACCAGAAATCAGATGCAAAATAGTTCCCTTGGCTTCCTGCATAACGGCATTTGCTCTTTTGATAAATTACTAATGGGTTCTTGGACCGGAGACCTCCTGGAACAGCCAAACCTAGGTATAAATGGAAAGGAGAAAGCAGTGATGTTTATTATGCAGAAAAAATTGCCCTTGGTTAATGTTCTACACAAACAAGGGTCCAAATATAACTGAATTTCACACCGTGAGAGGCTATTAGTAAAGAAACCAATACTAAAGAAATCACATGCTAAAAGCTGTTTCGAGAACCCTGCACTCAACCTTGCATTTTAAAACTAGAACAGCTCAGACAGGGCAAAATGCTGCAGTGACCAAAGCCACCAAAGGCCAGTAGCTGTACCGTAGTTCTCCCTATTCTCTCAAGCAAATGTCGTCAGCGGCTCGAGAACATCACTACTATACCACCTTTTAATGATGGATTAAGCTGACTTGTTTTGTGGGGTGACTTTATGCCATCAACATATTTTAAAGCAGGGGGTGGGGTTATACTATATACACCTAAACTGACTTAAAACCTCATGACTCCCGCATCACGGTGCTCATGGACTTTCTAGTAAGGCTTTTCATTATGAAATGTATCATATCAGAACATGTTTGATGTGTATATATATTTGCATGTAGGGCACAAACATTTTTATGAAAAATGTTGTTATGTATTCGCATGCATGGCTCAGACAGCTCCCCCACTATTAAATGCCTTGGTTTGTTTATTCATTATTTTCATGTGTATATAATCTATAGAGAGAATGTATTTGATAGAAGAATTGCATAATAAATTGGTTAGGCTGCTCTTTTTTTAAGAGACAGTGTTTGTATGTCACCAAGGCTAGCATGCAGTGGCTAGTGATAAGTGTGATCGCTGGGCATTGCAACCTCAAACTCCAGGGCTCAAGTGATCCCCCCACCTCCGACCTCCCAGGGGGTCCACCCCACCACACCTGCCATATTTATGCTGCTTTTAAGGAAAGGAAAGGAGCTAGGGCTAAAGAGATTGAAAGGCTTTTTTCTCACTGCATGGCCATTTGTATCCCTCTCTAAATACCATCTAACTCTAAGGCTTGAGACATGTACGGTAAGAGGAAGTTCTCAGGCCACACGGTGTTATTAAATAGCGTGGCAAATGCAGATTAGCCTCTGAGCTTTACTGGATGCCAGATAACATTAATACCATGTAGACGCTGTTAAATAAAACGACACATCAGTCTGGGTTTCCTGTATTTGTGGTCTGCAAAATGAACACATCTAAAGCTTTAGACTCACTCTTAGCCCAACCATATGCTCTCCTTATAAAGTCGTCACTGTACTTTGGTGCTGGAAAGGAATAAAAGGACTTATTCTGCTATAGTAGGAAATGATCTTTTCCCTTTCAGCACTGGACCACCTCATCTCCTTCACACTGTAGCTGAATGTCTCTGAGCTGCCCCAGATGGAAACATTTGTGCTTCAAAACTACATTTGTTTTGTTGGATTTCCAAATCAAAGAGGAAAAAAGAAAAAAACTTTCATACTGAAGGATTAAATGCAGCCAGGGAACAAAATCATGAAAAGCCTTATTTGAGAAGAAATAACTCTTTGGAATAAGAGGTTACCGCATGTCAATATGTCATACACAGGGAAAGTGAGCTTTTGATTACTTAGAGGTGAGGTTGCTGCAGGCTTTCTGATTTAAATTTCTAAGGCTTGATCAGAGCATCAAGGGGTTTGTTGAAAATCCTCGTAACTTGTGAACTTGACTTTTATTCCTTTGAAAAATTATACAAAATATTTTTTGCCCGCATTTATATTCCGAGTGCTGTTTCTCCCTATAGCTGTGCAGCTAGCTACCCCTGTGCGGGCTTCAGACTTGTTATCACATCGGTGATTGAATTGAATTTGAACGTTTCTAGAAAAAAAGAGGAAGTTTTGGAAGAGGAAAAGTGACCCCCAAAGTAGGCTCTAACAATGTTTTAAGCTTGCAAAAGACCTAGAATTACCTAAATGAACACAAATAGGGACTATTGAAATAAATTATGGTACTTGCTTGAAGTGGAATTCTGTTTGCAGGTTTGAAAGCTCATATCCAGATACATGGAATGTTAATAAGCCCCCCCCACTGTTAAATGCCTTGGTTTGTTTATTCATTATTTTCATTTGTATATGATATATATAGAGAGAATTTATTTGAAAGAAGAATTGCATAATAAATTGGTTAGGCTGCTTTTTTTTTAAGAGACAATGTTTGTATGTCGCCAAGGCTAGCGTGCAGTGGCTAGTTATAAGTGTGATCGCTGGGCATTGCAACCTCAAACTCCTGGGCTCAAGTGATCCCCCCACCTCTGACCTCCCAGGGGTCCACCCCACCACACCTGCTGTTTTTGCTGTTTTTGAGGAAGGGAAAGGAGCTAGGGCTAAAGACATTGAGAGGTTTTCTTTTTCACTGCATGGCTCTTTGTATTTGAATCATTTTAATATGATAGATAGATCCACAGGAAAAAAGAAAGAAAAAAATACAGAGTTCTTTATCCTCTAACTCTTTAAATATATTACTTATTTTCCAAATTTCATCAAAACTGGGCGTTTTTTTCCAGTAAAGTGTAAGTGGCTACAAAACAAATTAGGAAGGTTTTGTTGTTTTATTTTTTAAAAAATGAAATTGCTAACAAACCTGGAGGCAAATTCAGCCATGCGGCATCTTTCAATCCATTGGCGTAACTACTGGAAGATAAAAACCCATGGCTACAATACATAAATGTGAAAGTACACCTGCTTTGCAGCTGATGGATACTTAAGTAACTTCCCAGGAGGGTGCCTGTTGTTTATTTTCAAACGTTGCTTTCTATAGTTATAAACCAATAAGTAAGAGCATTAGTGTTACCTACCTGTAGTTATCCTGTGGAGACAAAAGTACTGGTGAAATAGTTAAAACTTAAAATTTTGAATTCATTTATTAGTCTGTTATATTTCCTATAACTTCCAAAACTCACACTTCTGAAAAACTGTAAAGTGCTGACCATTTGGCTTCCCCTCCAGGGCACCATCATTTTAACTTGTTCTGAAAGGTGCTACGGGAGGGATTTTGCGGTCTGTCCCCGCACCTGCTGCTCCGTACAAACCAGCGCTACCCGCTTAGTAATTAATGATCGGCCCCTTTTTATTCCCTCCTCCATCTCTTCCCTCCCTCATCTTCCTGTCCCCCGGCTCACAGCGCTCTTTCTCTGTCCCTCTGTCTGTCTCACTCTCTCTTTCTCATGCCATTCACTGACCTTCTGAATCAGGAGAGGAGACACCAGGATCTTTACTGTGACACATGCTGGACAGTCCATCTCGTGCTGGAGAATTTAGCTGTCACTGTGGAGCTTGACGGAACTAGTGTGCAATTCACGTTCCCCAAGTCCTGAAAGGGAAACTGCATCTGGTGTCAGCGCAGTTCACTGATAAGATTTTATCTCCTCTCCTGCTGATACTGATAGAGCCATCGCCAGGTGGGCAGTAAATAAAGACGATTTATTATTGGCTGGATTCGTTAGCTAACTGTACTTTCTCAGAACTGCATTTAAAGAAAGGCCCTTAAGTGTTCATCTTTCACATCCATGGAGCATAATAATGAATTGTGTGGTGGGGGGGGGGAGGGCAGCTGCAGGAATGGGTCTATGTAATTCCTTTTAAACAGTGAACATTTTGCACACAATCAGCTTAATCTGAATAGATGACTAAAAATCCAGGGGTTGATAAATTATCAGCATGGCACCTGCATCTCATGCCTCAGGAACCTTAAGCAAACCCACGGCTGTACTTGTGGATTAATTGAGCATGCATAATTTACCACTGCAGTTTACATTAAGTGTAAGTATTTTTCTCATTCTAGTAAATAGGCATTTCCAGCTTCAGGAGAAAAATCAGAATGTGGCTGCACAATGAAGTGAGCCATCAGCCATTTGGCTATTATATGAAAAAAAAAAATTTGCTGCTCTTATTGCCCCTGCTTAGTTTTTCAACTGAAATGATTTTTTTAGGTTTAATTCACACTTCACCATTTAGATGCATTTCTTATCATTCACGTTCATTGTGTTGATTTTTGCCATTGCTTGCGATCGATACCATTTTCCCGTTTTAATTTGATGCTACTGCGTTTGAATGATTTGCAGGGTGTAATCTAGGAAAATCCTTTCATTGCAGTTGCTTTCTGAAGACAAGTGAGAAGCAAATGCATAGGGAGTAATAGTCGTCTCAGAAATACGTGAGCATGTGAAGGGCTTGTCATTTGTTACCACTGGTGCTTTTTTGGTAAATTAGCTATGAATACTAAGGCATTATTTTCCCATCTATTAAATGATAATAATACCTATCTCATGAGTGGTTGTATTAAATATTATAATGAGTGTACAGAGCCTAATTTAAAGCTAGGCACATGCTAGAGTCTCAATAAATTATATATTATATATATATATATCTTATTAAAACAAAATTTATTCTATGTACCCTAATAATAAATTCTGAATCTCTACATTAGTTGTTTAAAATTTGTAGCTTATGAGAATTTATTGATTCCTAATACCAGGCTATAAAGTGTCTAGAAATACTGTTTATATAACAGTCAGCTGTCTAATTATGGCTTTATGGCAAATGTATGCAAGTTTACGTGCAGGTGGATAACCTAGGGGCAATGTCAGGTGTGTTCCGTTTGCTCATGTCATAAAGTCTGCATTAGAGTTTTATTCTCTTTGTTTAAGCCAAAAAAAGGCCCTTGTGGGAAATGAGAGCTTAAATGCAACTGTTCATAAAGGAATGCTATTGTAAATTTATTAATCCCTGTTCTACAATCAGGGAATACCTCTAAACCTCAAATCATATAGTGTACATAGTCTTGACAGGTAGAGTTTAAATTCGACTTTTCTCATCTATTCCTTTTTCCTGTAATATGCACATTGTAAGGTAAAAAGCATTTTTATTTACGCTAAAAATTTGACTGTAGTTGATACTCATGCTGAAATCTTAAATTTTGCCATCTCAGAGCTCCTGTGTAATAAGTTATAATAAAGCAGTAACATATAATAGAGAAACTGGCTACTTCAAGGAGCTTTTCAGTGAAACATAAAATCCAAGATCTCTTTTATAATAGAGGTAAGTGTATTTGTATAGTAAGTTTAACTTTTCATAATACACAACACCCACATGCAGATTGCAAAATCCATCGTATGCTTCCTTTCATGGGGAGAATTAAAGCTTTCTGCCTGGCATTGGGTTATTCCTAAAAAGGCATGGCACATTTTCTGTCACTTCTCTGTGGCTTTATTGATGTGGCTGTCACCTTAGAAACCCAGTGAATTTGGAGATGAGGCTGCATTTCTGCTTGATTTTTTTCTCTGAGGTACATTTCAGGAGACCACTGTGAGTCTCTAGAGGAAGAAGCCAAGGGGGTAATTCTCTATAAGAATGATCCTATATTTCTAGGGGGCTTTATTTCACACACATGCAACTGGTCGTTTTGTGAATACTAAACGGGAATTGTCACACTATTAGTCACACCACAGTAACAGCCTCCTTTCTACCTAGAAATAATCATTACTTAATTAGCTGGTTTTCCCCTCGTCTTTTCTCTTTCTCTTTCAGTCTTACGTTACACATGAGGCCACAGAGCCGTGAAAGGGAGAAAAACAAGCTAAGAGGGTCACGTAGGGGCTAGCACAGGGCTCGTAGTCAGGCCGGGTCTCTCGTCCACTCACAAGCTGTATGACTTTGCATAAAATACCTGAGACTCATTTTCTTCTTCTGTAAAGTGGGTATAATAATAGCATCCACATTATTAGAGGGATTAAATGAAATAATGCGTGTAGTTATAAACATGGTACCTTTCCCGTGGGTTCCTGACTTCTAGACAGATCTAGACACAAAAACTTGGACCTTCTCTTCTAATTTTTGCCTGAATATCGTGAGTCGGGTTCCGGGTTAGTAGTTGATCTTTTCCCTTCTCTCTCAATTCCGTGGTCAGGTCCCTGAATGTCAAAGTTAACATACCATCATCTGCCACGTCCACAAAAAGGTCTTATTCACTCCCAACAAACGACTCTACCTGTAAGAGAGACGTGCAGTGGCAAGTGAAGGGGGGTCTCGGCTGTAGGCGCCATCAACCAGGAGACCTTCAGAGGCTCAGCGGCTGCCCGCGCAGTTGGTGTGTCTGACACCCATGTTTTCAAGTACAGGCAAAGCAAGGACAAAGAAAAAGTTCCCCAAGTGAGAGATCGTTGTTCCACAGGTGAGAGGGCAAGTGGACGCAGAGGTTCACCCTCTTCCATCGCAGCTGTTCCTTTATTTAGGTCAGTTGTACGGTTCCCACAGAATTAGAGATTTTGTCACTCAAAATGGTTCCTGAAAAAAAAGAAAAAAGATTCCTGGTCCCCTCCTGGACTTTAGCCTATTTCAGCTACCCCACTGCCAATTTGCCTTTCTATTTAAAGGCAACATCCCACTGTGTTTAGTATTATTGAAATATTAATACCTTATCTACATGCGTAAAAGTCAAGTACAGGAAATAAAACTTTTCAGGCATGTTGGCAGCTGGAGTTCAGTCTCTGACCTTGACTTGGCTAATTAGATGCTTCTGTTTGGAATCCTGACTCCACAATGAGAATGGACGCTGCCTTCATGATCATTTCAGGAATAGAAGTTGGCAGTGTCATGTCACGTAACTACTGAGAAGTTCACTTTATGCAGTGCAGCGTCTTCTCCAGTTGCTAGGAGGAAGTAGCCGGTGGCAAAGCCAGTGTGTAGTTGGGAAAGTCTGGCATTCTTAGCTGCTTTACAGATGTGGTGCCCAGCAGACATGGGAGGTAACCAGGAGTTAATCATACCAGGGAACTACGATTACACATGCATGTTTTCACTACCCACTATCCCCAAGTCTTCTGTGATTTAAGACAAGCACTTTTCATTGGTATTGACCATCAAACTGAGTTCATAGAATCTATGATGACAATCACAATATGAGTGACTTTATTAACCTGTTGATTATTATTCATCTTTCTTATTCTGGTCACATCTCAGGTCCAGGGCAGTGTTACAAACAGAAGACTGTTTCTTTATCTCTGAAGTGCTGAATTTCATATTTCCCTTTTGTGAATGAGGATAGAGATGCTTCTGCATTTATCTGGTTTCTTATATAACCTTAAGAATATTCCTGGCTTGGCTGGCGTCCATAGCACAGTGGTTATAGAGCCAGCCACATACACCAAGGGTGGTGGGTTTGAACCTGGCCTGGCCTGCTAAACAACAATGACAACTGCAACAGAAAAATAGCCAGGCATTGTGTCAGGTGCCTGTAGTCACAGCTACTTGGGAGGCTCACTTAAGAGAATCGCTTAAGCCCAAAAGTTTGAGGTTGCTGTGAGTTATGATGCCACAGCACTCTACCCAGGGTGACAGCTAGAGACTCTGTCTAAAAAAAAAAAAAAAGAATATTCCTGGATTCCTGGTTTACTTCAACGAAGTTTAAATATTATATCATTTGAAATTTAGAACAGTTTGACTAGTCATGTGTATATCTGACTAGATATTATCTGGATATCTGGATATTATCTCTTAAGAAATTACTACTTACATTATCCCCTAAAAGTTCTCCAAATGTGTTATTTTGATGAGACCATCCTACAAAAGGGCTCTGTGTTCAAACGAGTATTGGAGAATACTACATAAATATACATCTAATGTTTAATATGTTATCTAATAGATTATTATATGTATTAAATTTATTAAATATGTAATGTTTCATAGTTATTATATTAACAATATATTAATATCTAATATATTAACACTTCATGAAAAAATGAACTTACTTTATATTATCTGATGAAGTTTTACAAATTGATCTGACTACCAAGTCGTTTTCTATAAAATCAAAACTGTGAGCATCTCCTGGAACTAAGGGGTCAAGAGATATACTTTGGGAAATGTTGCCATAATATGCATTTTTTTTTTTTTGAAAAAACAGAGTCTCGCTTTATTGTCCTGGGTAGAGTGTGGTGGCGTCACAGCTCACAGCAACCTCCAACTCCTAGGCTTAGGCGATTCTCTTGCCTCAGCCTCCCGAGTAGCTGGCACTACAGGCACCTGCCACAATGCCCAGCTATTTTCTGTTTCAGTTTGGCCCTCCACCCTCGGTATATGGAGCCAGCACCCTATCCACTGAGCCACAGGCACTGCCCCATAATATGCATTTTTTATGTTGTGTTTCTTTGTATCACCTATTTTCAACAAGAGCACTGTGCCTACCTGGGAGAAGAACAGGTGCTAAGAGATATTTCTTTCCATTTAGCTCATTCCGGTGGTCCTTCCCAATGGTGACAGTCTGCAATGCAGGGGTCAGGGGGCGAGGATAAGTGCTTTTCTTGTTCAACATAAGCTTACTTACATTTCCACCTAAATTGACCTACAATCCTTGATTAAATTTTCATTGGCACAGATTTACACTTGAGACATAGGTCCAGATGGGACTATCTTCGTAGATTTAATTCAGTGATGATTTTAACCAAGGAGGTCTGCAGATTGATAAGATGATGAGAAAGATGGCTTTGAAAAGGACGTAGAAAACTGAAACTTCCCTGAGTGAAGTTAGAAAGAACAGTATGGGGATGATAAACTCCATATTTAGGATGGTGGTGAATGTTGGCAGGGAGAGAGGGAGGGCTGGTCGTGGTGTGGCCCACAGGGGAAGGTGTTGTGGGAATGGTTTCAAGAAAGGCCCCAGCGAAAGAGTGAGGGAAGAAAGAAGAGAAGTTGGGCTGCATACCTTTGCAAACTTTTGCAAAACTGATCACAATGTAACCATTGGCATCCAGGCAAGAAGACCAGGCATTTGTATGACCATTCAACCACTATTAGATGTGCTGAGGCGGCAGAGTGGTAAAGTGACCTTGGTCCAGCCAGCTTCACCTGACAGCAGCCAACCCAGCAGGCAACTAATGGAATGGGCATATTGATTCTGAAGTGTGGATAAGAGAGCCAGTCTATTGGTAAATTTTCACTTATTAAAATAAGATATTTTCCCAGTACCCATAGCTCAGTGGGTCGGGCACATACACTAAGGCTGGCAGATTCAAGGCTGGCCTGGGCCAGCTAAACAACAATGACAACTGCAACAGAAAAATAGTTGGGTGTTGTGACAGGTTCCCAGCTATTTAGGAAGGTTGAGGCAGGGGGATCACTTTAGCCCAAGAGTTTGAGGTTGCTGTGAGCTGTGATGCCATAGCACTCTACTGAGGGTGACAAAGTGAGACTCTGTCTCAAATAAATAAATAATAAAATAAAAGATTTCTATTTTAATAATAGAGATCATTTAAATACATGGTTATTCTTCATATCTCCTTAATGTCTTTAGTCATGCAAAATAAATGTTAAGGAAATGTTGAAAGAATACCTTTATAATAGAGAAATTTCCCACAGTCCTGCTTCAAATCATTCAGAATCACTGAGAAAAGAGTATGTTTTGCATGGCTGACTTTTCTTGCTGAAGAATTTACCACTTGAAGTGTCCAAACTTTTAAACATTATTTTTAATGGAAGTCTTAGCACAATATTTTTCACATTGTAATGAAAAGGCTGCAGTATGCATAATAGAACCTTTCTTGATGAAGAAATGTTTTTATTAGCTTGGGCCCCCAAATGTACCTTGTGGAAACTCTTTTCTTCTCCCCCACATGCACTTTCATTGACCCTCCAGTTGCATTCCAGCTAAAGGAATCCCCCTTTTTGGTTTTTAGACTTTTTTAGTGGGATCATCATTCTCAAAATGCCTCAGACTGGAAATCCCAGAGGCACCGTTATTTCTCAGACCACTTTGGCGTCTCCTTAACAGATTAGTTAACAAACTCTGTGAGTTCTGCATTTTCGTTGTCTCCTGAATCATCCTTCTCTTTCTGTTCCCCAGCTGGTCTGGCTCAAGAACATAAAAACTCTGACCCTACTAGTACTCTGGTCTCAGCTCGAGACGATAAAAACTCTAACCCAACTAGTACTCCAATATAGAAATTAACATCCCCAGCTGAACCTATCAGACCAGTGTCCTGTAACTCAACCCTGATTGTGGCACTCCTCGGCTCACAGTTCTCCACCACCAGATTCCTCAGCCTGGCGTCTAGGGCCCTTTGTCGTCTCTGGCTTCTCCAGCTTCTCCTCCCTCTGCTTGCCCATAGGCACAGTGCTTTAGCCAAATTGTACAATTTCTTGATCATGTCTTATGGTTTTTTAGTCTATGATGTTCCTAAAATCTAAAAGCTTCTAAAAGCAGAAGAAAATCTAAATACGGAAATATTGAAGACAGAAGAATACAACGGTTTGGCTTTTTTTTTTTATTATTATTGGGGATTCACTGAGGGTACAAGAAACCAGGTTACACTGATTGCGTTTATTAGGTAAAGTCCCTGTTATAATTGTGTCTTGACCTCACACACCAAACTCTACCTCCCTCCCTCCTTCCCTCTCTCTGCTCTCCCCTTCCCCCACCCACGTACTAGGTTATTAATTGTCCTCATATCAAAACTGAGTACATAGGATTCTCGCTTCTCCATTCTTATCATGCTTTACTAAGAATAATGTGTTCCACATCCATCCAGGTTAATACAAAAGATGTAAAGTCTCCATCTTTTTAATGGCTGAATAGTATTCCATGGTGTACATATACTGCAGCTTGTTAATCCATTTGGTGGGCTCTGAAACAAGCCTCCATGGTTTACCTCTGCCTAGCAATGTGACTTTTGAGTAGGTTATTTAATTTGGGGAATCAGTTCCTCATCTATAAAATGGGGATAATAGCATCTCCATCATTAGCTGTTGTGCAATTCAAAGGGTTCAGAGATGCCCTTGCTTAGACAAGTGCCTGGCTTATTGCTGGCACTCTATAAATGCTGGCTATTACTGCTTTGGTAATACCTCTATGGAGTCTTTTACTAAAGCTCTGTGATGCATGGTGCTTTTTAAACCCAGTCACTGATTTGCTACTTGTTAATGTTATGTCTTATCCCAGATTTTTCTATTTGGTGATCCTCTCCTAGTCTAACCCAAGAAACGTCTTGAAAGTCACAGAAACTAGTGCGTGGTGTTTACTGAATAGATCCAAAGTGGATGGTTAAACACATCAACATCCAGAAACAGGACGTCATGGAAACCAGGCCATACGAGGTTAGACTAAGCCTTCCTCTTTGACTTCTGGGCCGTCTCACACAGTTGTGGTCTGCTTCTTACCCTGGCTCCCCCTAGGGCTGACTTTGTAACTCCTCTTGCTGTTCCCTTAATATTCTTGCACATCAGTAGCTTCAGCTTCCTAAAGCACAGATTCCTGCATAGATAGTCATTAGGATTCGTTGCAACTAATAAATGCAGCCTCTTGGGGTCTAAATTCCAAATTCCTAGGAGAGAGTATCTCAGTGGCCCAGACTGTGGTTTGGTTCCCTGGCTGGTGTCCGCTCCTATTTCAGTTAGCTGTGGTAACAGTTGTAATTTTATCAGATATAAACAAAATCACTATGGGGTCTCTCCTACAGAGTCAGTGAGTGGGAAATATTAGAAGCCCCAGCGATGGACAGAAGCCCAGCGCAGACACCACAGAACAGGCCTACATCACATCCCATCTGTGCAGCAGGACACTGCATCTTGGTTTCTCCTCCCAAATACCTGCTTTCTTCACTCCCCTTTCCCGCCCCGGAAGAACCAGTGGATATCAGGGAAAACTTTGTAGACCAAATCGTTTTGAAATCACAATCTTAATTTTATGGGTATCTCCACAAACAAGGCTAAAAGTGGGAAGGCGGTTTCATTCAGCTTCCATGAGTTAAAACAGTATCTTGAGCAGGTGTCCTCAAACTATGGCTGGCAGGCCACATGCAGCCGCCTAGGACATTTATCCAGTCTGCCAGGTGTTTTTGCTGCTGCTGCCTGTCCTGCTTAGCAGCCGACTCGCCCTGGGGCCCGCATTCTGGCCCTCCAACGGTCTGAGGGACAGTGAACTGGCCCCCTGTTTAAAAAGTTTGAGGACCCCTGATCTTGAGAAAGCGCCCAGTACTCAGTCATGTGTGGCCCAAACTAAGGCTTGATTCCCCCTGTGGACATTACACTCCTGAATCACATCTCAGTTACAAATGCAGTCTGGGGACTCCTTTTTACTCTTGCTGGCAGTCACCCTGCAGTAAAGGTTGGGACTTCGTGACATAAAGTGAAGTTCAGTGGTGAGAGTTGGCTGATGACATTTGAGATTATTGAATTCTGAATCCAAATCAAGAAACAGCTAATGAGAGATTTACGTTTAGCCTTTCATTCTATATTAGCGAAATTATCTCTCATGTAACCCATTTTCCCTAGAAAATCAGCCAGCTCTTCTAATCTGTGTGCCACTGATCTTAGAGAACATACTCTTTTGACCCTTTCTGCTTCATTTAATTTTCATTTGTGGGGCCATTTATAATTAAGTTTACCTGCCCTTCTTCAGAAGGCAATTACGGCCTTGGATTGTATTATAATTGTTTCAGATCTTTAATGGCTTGGCTAATGTCTGGCAGAGCTGCTCCGGTTTCCTCTTTCAGTTTAAAGCATTTGTCCTCTCTGTTTCACCCTGACATTGATATGTGTTATTCCTCTCTGCAAACAAAGAAACAACACCCCGCGCTGCATAAACATTTGTGTCGCATTTTCCTTTTGAAATTAGAATTCTTTGAAACTGGTTATAACACATCTGTACTGTCTCCGACACCTTTAACTATGACAACTATGAAACAAAATAGTGTACAGTGAACAAACACTTCGCTCGGAGCCGATTAGATTAATTACTATTCGGGACAGTGCTTAGATTAATTATTTTGTTTGTGTAGTATGTTCGTTAAGTGGTTGCCTGATTGCTGCTCGGAAGATTGATTACTTGTTACATTTACATTGTGGTTTCTGTGGGGAAAACATCTTTTAGGATTCATCACTTCTAAAAGCCCAGGGGGCTTGGTTGACACGAGAATGTTCCAGTAAAGCTGTACAGTGGAGAACAGGCTGTGGAAAATGTGTTCTTTAAATAAACACCTAGAGTGGTGGCCAGAGTAGCCATCAAATCTGTTTAACGTCAGGAGAAACCATCGATGATAAAATTGAGTTAATAGGAACGGTACAGTTTGAAAACCCAGAACACCACTTGGGTTGTAAAATTGAAGGGAATAAGCACTTCCCAAGATTTTCTCCAGTGTCTGCTAAGCTAAAAGAACAGACTCTCGGTGATTTTGTGGGTATTTTACCTCTTGGCTGGTGCGCCCCTCACTTGCTGGTGGCAGCCACACGAGGACTGCTGTTGCTACTGCTGTTAGAATCTGCCCTTGCAGCGCAGCCGAGAAGCTCCCTGGGCTTGAAGAACCCACAGCACTGCCCTTTGAGGGGCCTGCCTCACTGTGGGAAGCTACATAGGGTTATGTGATGCCTGAGAACATGTACCATCTCCTGTGTTCAAGGGGTGGCTGTCAGCACTGGGAGAGGTTTTGCGACAATAGAATTTGGTTGCAATGGAGAATCTTAAATTTACATAGAGGAGTACTTTTGAAAGAATCAAATGAGTTAAAGATTAAAGGTGAAACAGCCTCTTGTTCAGTAAAAGGCTGGACTAATCCGTCCACCTGGGGACCCAAAAAGTGCATTGCCTGTCCGTGATCATGGATTGTACCTATCTGTCACTTTGAATGCTTACGGACCAACAGTGAAGGACTCAAAGAGACTTCATACATCCCTGCCAAAAATACCATACCTTTATCCAGAAAAGAAAGGCTAGATAGTATTTCTAGGTTTCTAGCCATTTGGCCCTATTATTTACATCTATTCATCATATTCTTAAACAACCACAACACGGTCCCACGGAATACTTACAACACTGAAAATACTTAGGACTTTTACTATTGTGGATTGAAACTAAGCAAGCTTTGTAACTAATATACACCCAAGCAAATGAGAAGAAAATACCCAAAACAGCGAGAGAGTAACAAGGAAATAAAAATTGCCTCGTGGTTTAGTTACAATCTTCTCTTCATAGCTTGAGACTTCAGAAGGTAAGCCATTTACAAATACAACATGTTTTTTATCACTTAAAATCATTTTGAAGATAAGATTATTAAACACCATAACCCATCATTCCATATGGATGGCAAAGATAGCTTTCTTCCTGAAGATACAGTAATCACCCAAAGGCAGCCCAGAGCCTAGGTATGAAGACAGTGACGGATGAGAAGATGATGAGAGACGGGCAGTTGCTTTTGAGTTGGTTGGCTTTATACAGTGGTGCAAAGAACAGAAATAAAAAGAAATGCATTAGCCCAGCTGAAAATTAATTTAGGGCCTTTTTGATTAAATTCTTCTTTTCCTGTGTGACTTAAAAAGTGGCAACTAGATGGGAATTAATTTCTTTTTAAACACTTTCCTTTCTCATTAACAGCCCTATTGTCTTTTTATGGGCACCTGTTTCTAAGTGAAGTAGGAAACTCTAGTCCTTCAGACATTTCAAGTAAACCCTGTATCCCTCAGTTCTGACAGACTGCTATCTTGAGAAGCAGGGCTAAAACTGTTGTGGGAATCAAGTTACCTATAAAACAAGTTTTCTGAGGTTTGAAAACTCAAGTTTAGCACATTTAGAAAGAGCCCAGAATCTGAGAAATGAGCTCTGTTTTTCCCTGCGTCTCTGGTACCTTCCTTTATTGGCCTTTTCATACGGTATCATTATTATTATTTTTTACAACTAAAACCTACTCTACTAAAATAAATTGCTTGTAATTATTATTTATCACATAAAATATAGCTGTGTTAGGAGAAAATTGAATATATGAATTTGGAACCTCCTTGAATTGTTTGAGAAGCTATTGTCTTAATTGTTATAAGGCAGCCAATTGGGGGCATTTGCAAGAGTGTGACTTTAAGTTAATGGAACTGATTTTCATGTGTTATTTATTAAGGTAATTTCATCATTGCACGGTCACATCTTAAATATTAGAGGTCCCTGTAATTATTTGATAGCTAAATGCGGCTGTCCTTTATAAGGAAAAATGACATTATTGACCCCTTGTTACTCCCAACCCACAATTTAGTGTAATTGCCTTTTCCCTTCGTGGACAATGAGTTTCCACAAATTCCTCTCATCAATTTCTTCCCATAACCAAAGATATCTCTCAGGAGACAGCAACCAGGGTGGAGAGTACTGGGTGTTTTCTGTAACTGTGAGCTGCTAACTGGACTCACTCATTCAATGAATAAATGTATGGAACTTCATACAGATTTCAGGCTGCAGGCTTTTATTTTCTGTGTGAACAGACAGCATAATCCCTGCCTTCAAAGACCTCAGGGCTTTGTGAGAAGGCTTGCAAAGGAGCAAGCAATTAACCTGAAGAGTGAAGCAACCTAACAGAATCCAGAGAGGTTGCTCATGTTGTCCCTAAGGAAGACTGAATGAGAGCTTTCCAGAAAGGAGGATTTAAGGGAAGGGTGTGTCCAGGCAGAGAGAGGGTGCTGCACTCATGGGGAGTTGCAGAGAGAACCACAGGCTTGGAGGAAGAGGAGGAATGAGGCCTCCAGGTGGTTCCAAAGAGCTTTGTAAACCGTTCATTTGGCTTTTACCTTACAGAGGTAAAAGAGAGAGCAAAGAAGGATTATTAGAGAGCACAGAAGGGTTTAATGGAGAGAATGACTTTGCCCAATTAGTATCATATTCTAACTGAATCAATCAACCATACTTTATGCCTTTTCTATACCTGTCAAAACGTCCCAATGTTCTGTGATTGTTGTTGTCCAAACTGAGCAGGCTTCCATTTCTGACGATTTGACTTTGAAATGTTTTTTGCTTCTCTGAAAGATACGGAGATTTTTTTTTTTTCTGGTCTGAATTTCTAACTTCTACCTTCCTCCTTCAGCTACCTGCTAGACATCTTTTCCCCTGCTAAAGTAGGAAAGTAAGTCTGCTTCCCCCACAATAATCATATATAATATTAAAAAAGAGATGGTTTAATTAAAAAAATGGAGAAAAAAGAGATTATATGACATTAACTATGCTATTTATAGGATATTAACTACCTGCCTTTGTAATTATTTGGATCAAATGGGCCAGTCGGGGGTCATAATTCATGACGTTAAAAATAAAAAATACCTTAGGAAGTCACTGTGAGAATATCACTGAAACTGAAACACATTTTTGTTAAAATTACCCTAAGACCAAAGAACCACTAGATCTAGAGAAATACGTGAGCAAAGTCTCCCCTTCTGTTATGTGTCCATTCCAAATATTTATTTTGAAGCTTAAGTATGGATAAGGAAATGAAGAATGCCTCCCATCTCCTTACTATGTTGTCACAATTTCTTAATTGGCTCTTTGGAAATAAAGGCTTTGCGCTTTTTTTTTATTTAAGGCAACGGAAGGCTCAAAATCTATATAGTCATTTGGGACATCTTAAGGAATAAATTGAATCTCCGCACAGCTGTTCCAGCCACTTTATTTGGAACTGATTGTGAATATATCCAAAAAGACCAGCTTGACTCTGCACAGCCAGTTTGATCCCTGCAGGTAGAGGTGAGTTAAGAACAGGCACCACAGTGGTGGGGATGGAGCCCCTTTGCAGGGACCCTGGCTGAGCGAACCCTTCTCACACCTTTAGGTGCGGAGACACAAGGGAGGAAAGCACATGTTCTGCAGAGGCAGGATGGAGAGCACAGTTGTAGACGGAGCTGGCTGGAATTCCCCCAACCAAAAGTTCTTATTCTCCCAATGACCTCAGCAGTGAAAGCACCACACATTTCCACCTTAATAATCCAGCATTCCTCCTATACTTCCTCTTTGTTTCAATAGCCTCAGGCCTAGGGTAACCCAGAGAGCCTACTTTTCCCAAATTATTTTATGATTTAGGACATTGTCCGTGATCGTGGGACCTCCTTTCCCATTTTTAAATGTTGGACAAGTAGGATTAAAATATCCTATGAAAGATACTCTCGGGTTAATCCCTAAACCCACCATGGCCTTGGCAGTCCTGCCCTGTATGAATAGGATCGGCTATGCTTGGGTTTATGGGGGGAAGGTCATTAAAGTGAAGGCTCTTCCTGGGATTATAGGTACTTTTATTTAACGTTTTGCCCAGGGCTAGTCTTAGTAAGCATTTTAATGGCTCTAAGAAGTTTTTGTTTCCCCCCCACTTTATCAATGGTTGAGGGGAAGAAAAATCCCCATGATGTTGCTGAAGAAATCGTCAGGGCATTAAAATAATGCAGCTTCATCTCTGAAGCAAATCACGTTGCTTTATCTACACAAATGACCAAACAATGCTGAATGAAAACAAAAACAAAAAATGTCCATGACAGACCTTCTCGATTGCATTTTGTTAAAAAAGAAAAGGAAATTGGAGTATAACTTAGATTCTTTTCAGGGGCATGCATGAGCAGATACAGTTCATAATAACAGCAAATGTCACATGCAATGTCATATACCAAGGACTCTTCCCAGGATTTATTTCCTCACAAATCACCTATTGAAATGTATATTGTCATATCCTTATTTTCTAAATGAGGAAGCTGAGGCACAGAAATTAAGTAACTCACTTGAGTTCATAAAAAAGCAAGTGGCAGAATTGGAACCCAGGAGCCCCCCAATCCCATCCAGGGATCTCCCCTTCCCTGGATGCCTCTGACTAGAGAGACAGAGCGGATGGCAGGCACGGAGCTCGTGCAGGCGATCCCACACTAAGGAGAAGCGAACTCCAGGCTGACCGTGTGACCATCCGCACACAGTGAAAATAAAGCCATGTGGGGGTTGCTGCTGCTGTTACTATTTATTTGTTTTGAACCTTGGAGAAAGGGGGGAAAATAGCATCACAGAGGTTACAGCATGTTTTATCTAGAAATCTAAAGGTAAATGGAAAATAAAGCAAGGAAGGTAACACTTGGAAAGAGTCCTGAAGATTAAACAGGTCTGTGATGAGGGTGACCACAATTTGATCACTACTTTAGTAAACACTGAAAGGAAAACTACTTTAGTAGACACTGGTCTGTAAATACAGTATGAAAATGCTTGTGATTAAAATTGATAAAAACATTAAAATTATAAGTACCTTTTTAATGCTTTCTCTTTTTTATTTTTTTTGCACCTGTTTTCCTGATTTTTTTTTTTTCCGCAGTTTTTGGCCGGGGCTGGGTTTGAACCCCCCCACCTCTGGCATATGGGGCCGGGGCCCTACTCCTTTGAGCTACAGGCACCACCCTTTCCTGATGTATTTTTATTCAACTGAAGCTACAAAGCTCTCTGGAATTTAAAAATTTCTGGTTGTTCCCAACTGTATTACTGGCCCTTTCGCACTCAAGTGCCCACTAGATCAAGGCAGCAAATATCTTCATTGGAAGACGCTGAGTGCTAGAAATAGCAGGAATAAATTGACAGGAGCGTCAGTGAAAGAATCAAAAGTATTAGGAAGCATCCTCTGTAAGGCATGAAATGTTAGACAGCTTTGATTTACGAGCTTATACAATCGTCAAAATTATACCCAGAAAATACCTTTACAGCCATTTAGTTTAATTCTGAGCTTGTTACTTAGAATAATTTTCACAGATGTAAATCCAGAACCTATTACCACTAATTTCTAGGTTATTTCATTCTGGCTGTACCTTTTATTTTTCCTTCCTAAAATATTACTGCTGGCAATGAATAATTTACATTTGCCTCTTCTTTTTTACCCTTATTCTGTGTTCTTCACAAGATAAAACCTCAATCTTACTATTTGCTTCATTCAAATACCACTCAGCTACTTCTGTCCTGTGTGTGAGATGGCGTGTGTCACAGAGCCATAGATCTTTTTCAGACTGATTTCTTTTTATTAGGTTTCTACATTTTCTTTAAATGAGCATTACAATATTTATAATTTACTTTATATCTTGAGTCAGAGGTAGAATTCATCATCCTGTTATTTTAATTATAATCCTATTGATTTGAACTCCAGGATAATGACAATTTGGTATTGAGGTCAGGAACTTACTATAAATATTCAGCTAGGTGAGAAGGCCACCCCAGAGCTGTGATTGTGTGAACCTTTGATTCTCTCCTTTTGAATACAAATGACAGGTTAATCTTAAAAAAAAAAATGACTCTGGAATACACAAGAAGACACACACTAAAAATTAAAATTTTGGCCAAGTCTCTATGATAGTAAACAGTGATTGAAAACTGAGAACACTCATTGGCTCCTCTCCCAATGGTAGTTGTCTGTGATAACATCATAGAAAATGAATGAGCTTTGCAGTCTCCTTAGCATTTGAGATATCCTTAAAGGAGGCTTACAGTGGCCTTGACAAGAGTGCCAGGAGCTAACACAAGCTATAAAGACGCTTTGGGGTACAGGGAGAAGATGATCTCCCTGCCTGGTTTCCGGGGCTGGTTTGGAATATCTCCTTGCCATCCCCTCTAATGCTCAGTGTGGAGATACTAGGATCCCATTTCGCTTTGATGGTCTTCCCATATCAGCTGTAGCAGCAGCTGTCTTGATAGCATGAGGTTCAGTGGCAGCACCAGCAGGAAGACAAAAAAAAGCCCTGGAGGCCGATGCCCCGTGGAAGCGTCTGCCTCTGGCTTCTTGGGCTTCTGCAGCGGTCATCATTACAAACCATGTGTTTCCAAACATGTTGCTTTGAAAATGCCGTGGCTGAGTCACCACTTCCACATCTTCCCATCTAGCTACTGTAGGTTCCTGAGTCACAGCATCTCTTACTAGGTAGCACTATTATTAAGATGCTGGTGTTCAGAGAGCCCACAAAATCAGCAGGTGAGTACACCTCTCCCACCGCACGCATATGGCACTGGTTTCTTCTGTTGGCTTTTTACTGCTTCTCTTGCCTGACAAAGCTGATAAATGGAAGCCACTGATTCAAAGCCAGTATTTTACACAGAGAAGGAAGGTCTCACCAAGTTAATTTTATAGCAAAGGAAAAAAAGCAAGGGAGGGGGTCCAGAGAATCTTAATGAAATAGGGCTTCAGTCCAGGTAAGAACGTTTGAAGAGCTGTACTGTTATGGTGGACGAGAACCCAAGGAAATAAGAGTGCTGGGCAATATTAATTGTTGTTTTTTAATTCATTCCTCTTTTCTTTAAATGTATTCATTCTTTCATTCACTGATCTAAAAAGGTTTTACTGAGCTCCTGCCAAGTGCCAGGCGCTACTGTAACTACTGGAGATAGGAGAATGAACAAGGTAGACGCCAGCCCTGCCCTCTGAAATGGATAACACAGTAGGAAATTAAAATGTTAGACAAATATAAAGATTATTGTTTAACACAAATGTGATATACGCTTTGTAAGTATCTAAGATGGTCTTAAAATATCAGGCAACTTTCAATAGCCAATAACAACAAGGGTATTTGTCAGCCTCAGGGACAAAATACTGGCAGTTAAAATGTCTTCTTTGTTTGCATGTTTTACAAGATTAAAAAATAGCCTTCATGAAAATTCAAAAAATGTTAAAATTACTATTTTATTTCCAAGTTCATTGTTGATTTTAAGAGACAAATTTTTAAAAAGATAGCAACTGGGCAGTGCCTGTGGCACAGAGGTTAGGGCGCTGACCCCAGATACCCAGGGTGGTGGGTTTGAATGCGGTCCCAGCCAAACTGCAACAAAAATTATTTAAAAAAATACAAAGATAGCAACTATATTATGTGATCTAGGCTTCAACATTCTTGTAGGTAAGGTAAACACAAGGTTTATACAAGTTACTCTGCCTGGGCACTGTGGACTAGAGAAAATTTGCATCCTAGGAATTTTCTCTCATGGAAGAAAGTAAGATACACAGTGATAGAACCACAAGATAATAATTTGAGATGAGTCTAAAGGCTATTTATAAATTTTGAAGATAAAATTACAACTCCTAGATTGATAATGACCAATGGTACATGTATTGGAAAGTTTTGTGAAGGCAATTTTTGAAATCTATTATACATGTAGTGATACAATTAGCGAATCCCATGAAATCTGAATGTTTCCAAAAAGATAGGGGCACACAGGTGGCTGAGTGGAGGCTGGGTTGAGACTAGGTAGACTGTGTAGAGAGGCCAGAGAGGGCCGTGAGGGTGCAGAGGGTGGTACACAGAGGAGTGGACAGTGTGAAAAGGTGACTTATCATAGATCAAGGTGTGTCTGGGAGACAAGCCAAAGAACAGTTGGCTAAAATAGAGATTTATTTTACTGTTGAAGAAAAAACTATAAAGAAAAATTGGCTGGGCATGGTGCCTCATGCTGTAATCTCAGCAATATGGGAAGCCCAGGTGAGAAGATTCCTTGAGCTCAGGAGTTCAAGACCAGCCTAGAAAACATAGCAAGACCCCATCTCAGCTACTCAGGAGGCTGAGGTGGGAGGATCCTTTTGAACCCAGGAGTTCAGGGCTGCCCTGAGTTATGACCAGGCCATTTCACTCCACCTTGGATGACAAAATGAGACCCTGACTCAAAAAAAAAAAAAAAAGAAGCTGGTTGGGGTATAACTCCGATGAATGTTGACTGCCTAACTAAGGAGTTCAAATTTTATCTGATGATTTATGCATTGAAGATTTCAGGGCAAGGGAGCATTATGATCAAAAAGGAAACATCAGTCTGGCTACAGCCCACATAATGACGTGACACAGTAATTTTTAAGTACTCAAGAAAAGAGCTGGGATTGAGGAATAAATAGATGAATTAGAAGATGTTAAAAAATCACTTATATTGACTTGAGGCAATGGTTGCCTATTTCCTGGAAGAGTATTTGCCTTCAGTTTAGGAAATGACAAAACAAATGAAAAACAATCTCTCCCTTTATTCCAAAAACAGGGTGGGAAAGCCAAGGAAAGAGTTATTCGTAGTCTGTTGCTTACCATCTGTTGGTAGTGGATGGAGGTGGGACACTTTTTCTGGTGCATGATTTTTTTTATATCTATGAACTTTTGTAATTAGAGAAACCATAGTCGTGACAGCTGAATTGAGAAATCATCCCATTAGAAGGTCTGGTGGCCAAGGGGTAGCAATCACTGTCCAGCACAATTAATGTGAAGTGGGGCACTTACTCACATATAAGTTATTATGCAAACAATTCTGAGAAAAGATGAGAAGAAACATTTGGACTCAACACTGTCTTTATTGAGAAGGAGAAGGCACAAAATCCCACAGCTTTGAAATGTGGCAAATCTACCTCCATGTTCTCAATATGGCTGAAGCCCCATAGTTCTTCAGAGAAAGGAAGCGTGTGTGTAAGTCTGTTAGACTGGGTGTGTGGGGAAAGCCCATAAGAGTTCTAGGTTAAGGTTCTAGGATAAGGTTCTAGTATTTTTTTTTTTACATAAATGTTCTTAAATCCTTTAAGATAGACTCATACCTTTGAGGCCTATGCTAATTTTTGAAACTCATTTTATACTCTTCCCATTTAGGCATTAATCAGGAAGTTGGTCTTTTCCAAGTGTGAATCATGAATAGTGAATATGAAACGTTTTAAGAATGTAGTAAGGAAGATATTAGCACTTTGGGGACCGTTGCTTAGCGGAGTGAGAGACTTAATGAATACTCTGTTATCTAGCTCTTTTCATTTATGGTAATTAGCCTTAACAAGGCAAGTTTTTTTAAAAAAATCTTTCCAAGTCTTGTGTAGTGTAACTTCCCACTTAGCATTTCTTGTCTCCTTACAAGACTTCTAACCTGAGGCAATCCCAGATATTTCCTATGGGAAAGATGTATCTGAGAGTTATGCTTACGGCACTTGCCTTTGTGAATTTTATGAAAAAAGTCCATCTTAACATTCATTTTTATACCAGAGTATTCAAGAATTTGGGGGTCTGATTTAAATATTATTGTTGGGATTTGGGAAAAAAAGTTTGAAATAAGGTATTATACAAAAAAATCATGACACACACACACATCTTGATTAACTATTCTGAAATTCCTTATCTTTACAAAGTGTATAGTACTATTTCTCTTAGGAGTCCTCGTCACGTAATTTGTTGAAACATTCTGCGGAATTATAGTTACCAAGCTATCTTGTATTTGGTAGATGACAGGCAATTAGTCTATACTTCTAGTTTTCTCTTGTTAGTTGATTAAATGGAACCATGCCACCATATTTTCTTCTTGCCTGTAGAATGCACACATATCCGTCTGCTTTTCAGAATTCATAACCACACACCCCACCACCACCACCTCCATTTTTCCGCCCTGTTGCGCATTTCTGTAGCTGTTGCTCTGTAAGGTGGTGGTGAGAGCGACTTCCTATCCATCATCTTACCTCCCACACAATTTATTGGAGGTTGACAGACTCCCTCCCATTTTTTTTCCTTTGTAGAGGCTGAAAGGTGCATTCATTATAGAGATGGCTCTCCTAAAGAAGCAGCCCCCAAGTGCTAGTGGATTAAGCCAGTGAGCGACAGAGTAAAATCCTTCATAATCTTGTGATAATCCATGTCCCCCGTCTTTCCCTGGGAAGTCAGAAGACTATCTATGGGTTTTCCTTTTACTTTGTTTAAGTGCTCCTTGGAATTTTATATCATATCACTCCATGTTCTCTAAGAAATCCTGGATGTAGGTCCTTGCTCTTATTTCTTTGTACACTGGTCGTTTTAAAAATAGAAATTAGATCGCACATGTTCAGCTGATCTCAACATTTTCTCTGTTGACATTAGTTTAAGGCATCTTTGAGCCATTCATTTTTATTTCTTTTCTGTTTGGGCTGTATGTTGGCCCCATTTGTGGTCAGTGAGGGCTGAGGAAGAAGCGGGGTGCAATCTTTGGTCAGTTGGTGCACCTGTGAAATTTCCTTGAGCATCCCTGCCTCGGTGAAACATACGTATACACAGGGTTTGTTTCCACTGCAGGAGAGGTTCAGTTAAAACTGCAGGCAGATGTTTTCTGTGACTCGAATGCACAGAGAAATTCTCCCTGTCCACCTCTCACCCAGTGTTGAGCACTTTCCCAGTGTCTTCACCTTTCTACCCCCACTGCCTTGCACGGTGGGCACCAACAAATGCTTATTGAATGAATGTATGTAGCACAAGGAACTAGTCCCGCGGTGCCGACGCTATCGTGTTTTCTCATTGTTACAATATTCTATCTCAGTTTCCTCTCTTGAGAGAATGCCTGCTTGAGTTCCCTGAAGAATTACAGAATAGGAGAAGCTGATAAAAATGTACAATAATTCAGCAGTAGGGTAGGGAAAAGAATACAAAAGTCTCTACCTCTGTGCTTTGGTTAGCTAGCTGTTACAAATACGCTCCTCCAAATTCTATAAATTACTTTTCCGGATAAAAGGAGGATTTTCATTAGGGAAAATTCAAATGCAGAATTCTCCTTTTTAAAAAAAAAAATTGAGACCCTATTTTTTTTAGTAGAGACAGGGTCTTGCTCTTGTTCAGGCTGGTCTTGAACTCTTGAGCTCAAGCAATCCACCCCTGCTTGGCCTCTCAGAGGGCTGGCATTACAGAACCATTGTGCCCACCAATATTCTCCTTCTTTGATTTTCTTAATTTGGCAATCAATTGGAATGGTAAGAGTCTGGAGATAGGAGGACTTATTCAAAGGGGTCAATTATAATAATAATAAATGAACTATGATTAACCGAATAATCGTAGGCATTGAACATTCTCTATCATGAATTAAGATTTGTAGGGCTGCAAAACTAGCCAGTGAGATAAATGTCACATGGAGGTTTCTGAAAGGCAGTGCATTTCTTCTGTTAGGTGATTTAGGTATTTTGAAATCATTTCTTTATAAGTTATTTTGAAGTAGATATCTTTCTATTAAATGTTCAACATAAAAGTTGAAATTATAAGAATTACGAGCCAAAAAATATATGTTATTTGAACACTTTCAATCAGATCCCTCCTTTCATTAGACATAGAAGCAATGATCTGTTTAGGAAATATATAAGAAAGTAAAGCAGAACTATTAATGCATAGCAAAAACTGGGGCACTTTCTCTGGTGTTCTGATTGGCCTGCAAGCAATTCTCTTTAATTCAATGTCCAGTAATGATCAACATACTTAAAAAGCACATCTTAGACTTAATGGACAGTTGAAACCGCCTCCACCCCTCTACTCTCAGCCCTAGACAAAATTAATCCTTCCCATCCCTGTGCTTCCTTAGTATTTTCTAAAATTGCATGCTGGTCACATTTTCGAGTAATTTTTCAATTTTTTATTTTCTTCCTTTTGCTAGAATGTAAAGTCCCATGTCTCACTCATCTTTTGTTTTCTGCTATAAATGCCTAACATGGGTTAGCTAAAATTGGGGCCGCTGAGGACCATTTTGACAGTGATGGGAGGTAAAATGGTATAAAAGGAATGGGTACTGGACACTCATTTTTTCCCTGCGTTTGGACTTGGTGTATCAAGTGGAGGAACTTAGGCTTAAGTCATTGAACTCTCTGAACTCTAATTTTCTGTTTGTAATGTGAGGAGAACAGTCATTGAGAAGAATCCAAAGAAATATTATATGTTCACTGCTTTCTTTAATGTGCTCCTGTTGGAGTGATGCTATTATTTCAGCCAATCAGAGTGCTTTTGGGGGGGTCTTTCTCCCCTCCCCAAATGTGTTGAATGAAAACTGTTGGTTCACCTAAAAGTTTCAAGGTCTGGGTCTCACTCACAGGTGTCTTTCACTTCATGTCAACATTGATCCCTGGTGTGTTTAAAGAACTAGAAGATTAGAGTTACAGGGACATTGGCTGCACCTTTGGAAATCGTAGTCCCTCTAACTCAGAACACAGTATGGTACAAAGGAAAAAAATAGAGGGAACAGAGGTTCAGAAACTACGCTTCAGCTACCTTCATTTTACCAATCGAGTATTGTGAAACAAGTTGAAATGTCTACACTGAGCCTTCATTATCTTTTGAATTTGTAAAAAGAGATAACGAGCCCCCCCCCCCCCAACAGAGTTGTTGCAGAGCTTAATAAGATATACACTATAAACAGCACATACAATGCCTGGTTGTCAGAAGACTTTCCATGAACAGCAGTTACAGACATCAGTGTGGGGTGGAAGAATATGAAGGGGCTTTCTCAGGAGATAGAGCAGGTTAGATTTGACTGAAGAAGTTGAATTTGCACAGAGGTAAACCCTGATTAAAGGCTCGGGGTGGCTGAGTTAATTCAAGCATCAACATAAACCCAGTGGCTCAAACTGACATCTCGATATCACTGTAGGTTGTCCCTTGTCATCATACTCCTCCCTAATATTCAGTTCACTACCCGATTCCATCAATTGTAACTTTTGAATATCTCTCGAGCCTTTCTTACCCTCTCAGCTCCTGGTGCACGTCTCCATTTCCAGCACCTCTCTCCGGCCATGATCTCTGTAGCTACCCTCGGTCCCCACAGTGTCCTCCGTTCTCTCTCCCTGAGGCCCTTGACATACTGCTGGCTAACACAGTGCACTTGGCCCCTGGCCTCATTCCTTCCCCACACTGAGCGTGCACCAAGCACACATGCTACCTCCCCGGCTCCCTTCCTCTGTGAGTCTTTATCAACACTTGGCATTGCCTGACCAGAATGGAAGCACAGGAGCTGCTCTGTTAACTGTCCAACAAGAGCCCACTTTCCCAGCTTCCCAGCGCACACCCAACCGTTACCCTGCATGTAGCTTCCAGTTTTTGCCCTTCTTTTCCCTGCTATGGATGACCAGTCCCCTTTTGTGTCTAAGCCCAGTCTTTCTCTTTGTGGACTGAATCCTACCTGTGTCACAAAGCCAAGTCATCACTGCAGCCATTTTCCCCCTTTCTCCTACCGCATCCTTTCCCCCCTAGCATATTATTAATCCCAACATATGAAAAAAGGTTAAAAAGCTCCCTGACTTCGCACGTCCTGCTGCCTCCGCTCTGTTTCTCCACTTACCATTTTCACTCACTCTGCTCTTTTCTCCTTCCTCTGCCTTCTTTCTCTCTCTCCCCACTTGACTTGTGCATTGGTTTCCACCATTCGAACCAGTCAATTCTTGTCAAAATCCCTGCTGATCTCTGCGTTACCAAATCCGATGGTGAGAGTCCAGACGTCACCTTCCTTGGTTTATTGGACTCAAGTGATGACTGGTCCCATCTTGACACAGTCTTCAGTTGGTTTTTTGGACCTCAGTTCTTGGTTCTCTCTCATCACTCCTTTTTCTTACCTTTGCTAACATCTCCTTTTCTCCCAACTGGCTAAGGGGGACTCTGTTTCCTTTCCTCTGTCTGCACCTTCTGGCAAACCGGTATCATGGCTTTCAATGTAGGCTGTGTGTCAACATGCACCAAACGGCTCCATCCCTGACCTTACTGAGCTCAGAGGCCCCGTAGGGCTATTCTACATGTCTGAGTTTCTGTTAAGCATTTTATGCTTAACTTATCTAAGACAAAACTTCAAATTCTTACCTGTTGCCCCAAACCACTCCACCCACAGACATCCTCAGTTCAATACAACTCCATTCTGCAGATTGTTTAGACCAAAAATCTTGGAGATTTCTATCCCCTCTCTCCATCACATCCATAACCTTGGCATCTGCCCTTTCTCACACCTGACTTAGGCACCATCCATGCCACTGCCATCTCTCACGTGGATAACAGTAGTAGCATCCTATCTGATCTCACCATTTCCACCCTTGCCTATAGGCTTTTATCAAGACAGCCTTAGAACAATCCTTTTAAAAGGTGAGGCGTACCATGCCACTCCAATGACTTCATATCGTCGCTAATCATTTAAAATCAACCCTTTCTTAACGGCCCTACCACCTTTCTGATTTTGTCTCCTCATCTCTCCCTTGTTTAGTTTGTGAACCCCACAGGCCTCCCTTTTGCCCTCTACCACATAACCAAGGATGCCTGTACCTCAGGGCCTTTGCACTTGCTATGCTTTCTGCCTGGAGTTGTCTCTCTCCCCAAATCTGCATGGCTCTCTCTCATTTTCCTCAACTCTCTGCTCATTGGTCACCTTTTCGGTGAAACCTTACTTTGTCACCTAAGCAAAAAGGCTTCCTGGTTCCTGCTCTCCATTTGTCCCCAACACCTAGAAAAGCATCTGATGCGTGGAACGTGCTTAAGAAAATATTTGTTGAATGAGTACAAGAATGAATGAGTCCGTCAGCTGATTGTGGGAGACTCGGATGTCAATTAATTATTCCTTCCAGCTCTGTAGCTCAAATATACTAGTGTGGAAAAAGACCCTGTGGTTGTAAACTTGGCGTGTTACATTTTATATCTTTAGAATACTTAGCAGTTTCCCTGACAGAGTTACTTTTAGCAATTTTCTCTCATTCCATTTCCAGACTTCTTGTTTTTAAATATGGTAAACTTAACACGTAGCCATCAGCAGCTTTAAAGCGGTTCTGTACTGGTGCCCTCATAGGGGTGGTCTAAGCAATTGTTTCGCTTTCAGCATAGCTTGGTAAAATCTATTTGTGTTCCAAATGCCATTGAAAAGCCACCGAACGTTACACAAAGTATGCCAATTTGAAAAATACCATCCACTGCCATTTTATTTCAAGCTGGGCTTCTGCACAGCAAACTGTTCCAGATTTGGTGAAAACCAAATCCAAGTCACCTTAAGCAGAAACACAGATGTAAAACAGTCAGTGATTTTTTAAAATAGAAAACAAACTTAATGTGTTCACCCAGCTGGAACCACATATCCTTGTATTATTTTTTAGCATTTTTTGACCTATCACTTGTATTGAGTTTTTGTTCCTGGTAGAAGAACGTATTGGCTTGTATTGAGTTTTTTTTTTTTTAATAGTGGAGATTGCTTTGCCATTTCTCCAAATAATTTTATAAGATATAAAATCCGATTGCACATAGTGACAGTTGGCTTATTTTTCATTTCCTATTGCGGTTTGGAAGCTCAGGCTTTGAGATCTGGCTTGTCTCGATTTGAATCTAACCCTTGGAACTTTATCCCAGTAGCCTCTGACAAATTATTGAACATGTCTACGCCTCCATGTTCCCAGGCATGAAATGGGAATTATAAGGTTGTTATGATGATTAAAATAAGCAAATAATACATAAAACTCCATATGCATGTACTACTATTTCCATTGTTTTTAATCAGTTCTATCATGGTATAGGAAAAGCTATTTATTAATAGTTCATAATTTGGGGACGGATTAATCTTTAAGGCATAAACTTTTTGTTTAGTTTATAAGCAAAACTTACCAGTTTGCCTCCCTAAAGTACTGTTTTCCCCTTACTTCTAGTCAAGGCCTGACATATTTCTTTGAACTTAAAAATTGAATTTTTCAGTGATAGTGCAGGTTCTGGAAATATGACAAATTAGCATGATAGGATGTTAGTTTTACTTTCTTAATAACACGTATAATATTTATTTTAAGGAAAGATACTCATATTGCTAAGTCACCCTTTATGCATCACAAGATAAAACACACAGGATGATTCTAATAATAAGGGAATTAGACAACACAACAAGTGAGTTTATGTACAATACTGAGAAATTGATTAACTAACAGAAGATATTCTACGTATTCTACCAAAAGAATTTGAAAGGCAGATCTCATACCACAAAAAGTGGGCAACAGCTTTTAGACATAAATCTAAAACTAAGAAATTTAAATAGTTACAATGACCTTTTATATAAAGATACAGATTATGCTTTGGGGTTCTGGGTGATATGAATTGGCCCAGGTATATTTTAATTTAGATTATAAGCATTATTATCAGAAATGAGCTGGAAGTCAACAAGCCTAGCCTATACAAATTTAACCTCTAGGCATTTATTACTTTTGTTTGTAACCTCCACATTTTCCTTTTCCGTTCTCTTCCAGATTCAACTTATGAATAATTAATACAGTATACTCAGAAGTTGTATTTAAAACAACAGCAAATACACGTTCTAACTGGCAGACATCAAAAACTTCAATAAACCCTTCAGAAGATAAATAAGAATCCTGAATAACTTGGTTACAATACCAAAATAATACCTCCTATTCTAACAGTTATTTGGGTATGAGTTAATGTTTTATTAAAACTAGACAACAGAGGCAAAGTCATCACAGATAAGTACACAACACAGAAAAGTGTTGTTGGCTCTCCCAAGACTGGTTAAATAGACATTTCCCCATCTTTAGGTCAAAAAAGTGCTACTAATCTAAGATAGGAATAGGATAGGTACAGGGCTTTACAGACTAACACTCCAATCATGTTGCTTCATGAATATATATTAGTGACTTTGGAATCTAGGGCATGCACTGTCTTTTAAATGCATTGAAAAAAATGACATTAATGAAAAGAGGGAATTATGGGGAGGTAAGACCTTGTTCTGTCAAGTTTAGTACCTATTCTAAAAACAATGATTCAGAGTTTTAAGCTAAAACCGTCTCTTCTAGTTAAAATTCCCGTCCGACCAAATACCCATGCGGAGAACTTTTAGAAGTCAAATGGAAATCAACTTTGGTAAACTATCCTTGGTGTTTTTAAGTGAATTGCCAACAAATATTAAACTCTGTTGTATCAATACCATCCCTTTGCAAATTACCCAGGTAGTTATCATTAATAACTGTATTGTCTGGGTTTTTTTTTTAAATAACATTAATAATGCTAGTAATAATATTCTTAAAGGAACTAAAAGAGGTTTGCTCAGTCTCTTTTGTAAGTAATTTTTTTCCTCCCATGGAAAAGTATTTCCTTTTCTGAGTTTGGTTCTGAGTATTCAGAACACGGAATAATTGGCCTTGTTCCTTCCCCGAGTTTACGTTGAAAGTTAATGATTCTCTACATTTGCTCCATCACTTTTTAGGTTTCTGCTGGGCATTTTGGTCCTGGGTGCTTAATAAGTGACCATTTTAGAAAGAATTCCAGGGGGAAAATGATATTCAAATCAGCCCTCCAGGGCATTTTTTCCAGTGAATTCCCAGAGGTATTTGGAGCAAGAAGATGACATTCTCTTGGGAACTCCCACTTAGGATGGTTCTTTATGTGATTCAGCCTGGCTGTATAGATTATCTGAGACCCCTCAGAGGCAGCCATCAAGTCCCGGAAACATTTTCTCATATTCACACTTGAACAAGTGAAAGCTAATCTGTGTTTAGGGAAAGGTCGTGGAGGGGCAATATTAAGCTTTGATAGTGCTTCCTCTGTCACTCAAAAAAACCAGTCTTTAAAGTTGATGTGTAATGCATAAATTTGGCCTTCACGGGTGTTGAATTAAGGGAGTGGGCATCGTCATGACCTAACCATGAACTTTAATGCTTAGGCTGTTTAAAGCACTGAAGTTGGAAGCACTTAAAAGCTCTGGTGAAATTTTCTGTACATTTCATAAATTTTCATAACTACTTAAATGTTGCTCAGCAAATTCCCTGCCGTCGTTGTTTTTCAAACAGCTAGCTTTCTGCCTGACGATAAAGCAGCTAAGAACAATAATTTCCCACTTCCTAGTAAAGGAATCAAGTGTGTATCTATTTTTCCCCTTCTATGAAGACTATTGATTGCTTTTTTCTTTTTATGAACAATCTCCGGTCTTGCTAGATGGTGTGGTCACTCAGAAGCTGACAGATGTCAAGGAAGGGAGGTCCCACACTGAAACATGTCACACAGTCTGGCTCAACAGTGACAGAAGCGGGGCCTGAATGATGAAGTGAGTGGAGAGATTACAGTCAGATGTTTGGGTGTTGGAATCCTGGTAGAAGAACGTATTGGCTTGTGAATTAAGACAAATTATTATAAAATATCTGCAGTTATTTAAAGCTCACCTTTGAGAATTGTTCAAGGGATGGCATGAGATAAACACCTTTGAAAGTGCGTAGTACAAAGAGCATAGGTTTTCTTTGTTGTTGTCCTTGCCATTGTCTGTGACGAGGGGGTGAGTTTGAGTGGGTCTTACTTTTTTTTTTTTTAGAGACAGAGTCTCACTTTGTCACCCTTGGTAGAGTGCTGTGATGTTACAGCTCATAGCAACCTCCAGCTCTTGGGCTTAGATGATTCTCTTGCCTCAGCCTCCTGAGTAACTGAGATTTCAGGTGCCTGCCACAACGCCCAGCTATTTTTTTTTTTTCCTTATAGTTTGGCCGGGGCTGGGTTCGAACCTGCCACCCTCAATATGTGGGGCTGACGCCCTACTCACTGAGCCATAGGCGCCACCCTGAGTTTGTCTCTCAAACACAAGGGATAGGAAAGTGGACCAGCAGCCCTGTCTGCCCTCCTTTCCTGTTTCTTTTCAAGACTTCCCTGTGCAGAGAGAATGGGGGCCAAAGACCCCATATTTGGCAAGGGAAAACACCCCCAGAAAATGGGGGAAACAGAGAAATATGCTAAGCAAGGTAGAATAAAAACAATCCAGCTAGTTTACATTTAACATAACAATTGAATTACTTGTCTGGGCAGTTTCTGCTTTTATTGGAAGCCTGGCCTGTAGGGGATACAGCCCCACAAACACTCCTGCTGGGTCTGTAAGCCTCTGAAAAACAATGACTATAACTGAAGCTGCATGCAAGGCCTGGGAAGGAACATTAACCAGGCTGACCCATGCCAGTCAACAGTCAACAGCCTTCCAGAAGCAAATGCCCATTGTGGGGATTTGTGTAATAGCCAGGGCAGGGATCAGGGGGACAGCTCAAGAGATATGGACGGGGGCTTGTACCCTAACCATGGAGGAAAACACTTCTGGGTGGAGATAAGTGGAAAATTCTTTTCCACCAATTCTTCAGAGGATCCTGATGCCACAGCCTCTGTTCCACAGAACAACTGGAGGGGTCTAACCTCCCTTAAGGGATATGTGTACGTGATCACAACAAGAGGCTGCCCCCCCACGAGGCTCAGGTTCCAGATTTCTCAAGGCTGCCCAAAACCTTAAAGTTAATGATTATAGATAGAATAAGAACTAATATGCTTACACAGGGAAACTATTGATGTTTTTACTCCCTTCCTCAACTT
>CAUYQV010101230.1:0-17853 GCA_963574575.1 Galagoides demidoff
ACCTGTGGTCCCAGCTACTTGGGAGGCGGAGGCAGGAGACTCGCTTGAGCCCAGGAGTTGGAGGTTGCTATGAGCTGTGATGCCATGGCACTCTACCCAGGGGGATAGCTTGACGCTCCGTCTCAAAAAAAAAAAAAAAAAGAAAAAGGAGGTCACAGTCAAAAGTCACCAAAATGCACAGAAATCAGGCACAGTGGATGAGAGCCAGAGGGAGCAATGTTCACAGGCTCCAGTCTCTGACAACAGCACAATATAAAACAAGTATACCTTGGGTGGCACCTGTGGCTCAAGGGGTGGGGCGCTGGCCCCACATACCATAGGTGGCGGGTTCCAACCCGGTCCCAGCCAAAAACTGCAAACAAAACAAAACAAAAACAAACAAGTAAGCCTCATTTTTTTTTTTTTAAGAAATAAAAGCACTCTTCACTCCCTATGTAAATCCAAATTTCCATCTCTTATAACTTTCCATCTGCCTGAAAAACTTCATGTATCTTTTTTTGTAGGAAAGATCTTTTGTAAATAAATTGTCTTGGTTATTTGTAAAAAAAAAAAAAAAAAAAAAAAAGAATAAGAAAAGAAATAAAAGCTTGAAAATATGAGCAAAAATCAAGTTAAAAACAAAGCCAAGTAAAACTTTTAGAAATGAAAAAAAGGTTAACAAAAAGGAGACGTGTGGAACGGGTGAGAGGGCAGGTGGAATACAGTCGAGAGGAACTCAGTGAACCAAAGGTGGAGAAGGTGTGTGAGGTGCAGCCCCACGGCCTGGACAGGTGTGAGGCTCGGAGGCACCCACAACCCCCACAGGATAAGAAAGGGAGCCTACACCTAGACATGCAATGATGAATACTGACAGCACCAAAGACAACCAGTTCTTAAAAAACAGACCAAATAAAAATGCAAACAGAAAGGAGCAAACATTCAGACCTTCAGGCAACTCTTCAACAGAAACAACAGACAGCAGAAGCTGGAGGGGACAGCTGCCAGCCTGGAACTCTGTGTCCTGTGAAGTATCTTGTAAGATTAACACGGAGACATTTTTAGACCCAAAAAAGAAGGGGCGGGGGAATAAGAACGTATTTGCCATCAGCAGACACTCATGGTAGGGAGAAGGCAGGCGCCCACCTGGAAGGTGTGAATTAGAAGAAGCAGTGAAGGGCAAGGCCAATGGTGCAGGTGGGAAATGTAAGCAGATTGAGCACATAAATAAGTACAAAGAATGTGAATTCAAGTCGCTAACAAAAAACAACTGGAGAGGATGACAACAGTATGTCGTGAAGTGGTGACTGGATGTGACAGGCAGGGCCACTGTGTGGTATCAGGTCTGTGATGAGAGAGAAAAGCATTGATTAATTGTCTTAGGGCTTAGGAAATTTTCCAAGATATACAGTAAGCTAGTAGAAAGAGCATATCCCAAACTAGAACAGGGAAAAGTAAAGAAAGGGCATAATCCAAACTAGAACAAGTAAAAGCAAAAAGGCAGCAGGAACACAGAGGATAAAACAGAACACAAAGACAGACTGAAAATAAACCCAATGCAGTAACAGTCACGAAAAATGGAAAAAGTGTCTCTGCTCAAAGACAATGATCAGACTGGAAGGAGAAAATAGTATCATTTATAAGGGTGAGATAAAGGACATAGACGTTAAACCTTTTAAAAAGATAAAAAAGATGCAGCAGGCAGAGAGGAAACAAAAGGCAGCTGCTGTGGTTACCAGAATATCCATCAAGTGGACAGAAAGGTGAGGGGTGACAGGTGGGGCCAGTGTGTGGACCTCAGGTCACCCAGGGGGTGCTGTGGTGACATGAATATCTGTGAAGTGGACACAAAGTCGAGGGGCAACATACTGTGGGGTGCTCAGGTCAGCCATGGTGGAGAGAACAACTCCACTTATGGGACAGGTCAGCCTTGGCACACACAGCATGGACACTGATAGAGAAACACAGAAGCGCAGGAATCCCGCACAGAGGGAACGTGGGTGGGGCTTGGCCACCCCAGGCACCAACATACAGAGCAGACCCGACAACAAAAACAAAACCACTCGGTAAGGGCACAGGGATTTACAAGTTCAGTCTCACGTCCATAAATAGACCTGGCACCAGCTCAGCTGCAGGACACACATTCTTCAGCGACATACAGGCACGGCTGGGAAATGGCCATTGCTCGGGCCCTGGGGCAGGTCTGAGGAGGCTCTGAAAGTGTTAGCTTCCCCAAGCTCCTTGTGTGTAGGGCAGACGCCAGGGATGGAAATGCAACCAGCAGTGTGCACGTGTGCATGCCTGTGTGTACCTGCAAAAACCATTCTCAAGCAGGGTCCATCCTCAAGGAAATTAGAACAAACACAGGTGCACACAATTGCCACATCACTCCACCTCTAATCCCATGGTGTGTACTGGACACATACTTCACAAGTTGCCTGTGTACAGTGCAGGGTAAAGACAACACCTAGTCTCAGAGAACTGAGAAGATGGTGCACAGACTCCTGGCAACTCCAAAATCCCAGACAGGTATGGACATGGTCTTGCAAAACATGTCCATAAATGACTAAAAAAAGTAAAGGCTTGGCATAAAACAAATGTCTCTTTCTGCATAGCTATGAGTGCCCCTTAAGGGGGCAGAGACAGTCCACAAGGAAGTAGCCAGGTCGAGTGCAGGTGGTCACACCTCTTCCTGACCACTTGCCTCAGTGAGACACCTGGGTATCCCTTGAGTGAGCATGAGAGGAGTTTGCTATGATGATCAGAATGGACCCCCACTCCTGCCCACACAAGACTGGACACTATGGCCAACATCACACAGAAGGTGACATCACAGGAGGCAAAGGTATTCTCAGTACAGGGTGATGCCCCTAGTCCAGATGCCCCCACTTGGGACTCAGTATGAAGCACGGGCCCTGTGGTATGGGGCCTGGGGAGTTTAGCAGGGACCCGTGGATTGCAGGTGAATCTGTTATCCACCCAGATGATGGCCACCCACTACCTGGGAGGGAGGGTCTGCTGTACAGTGCAAGCTCCCTCAGGTCCCTCCTAACAGGCTGGCAGGATGTCTGTCAACTACACTTGCCAATGACTCATTGATTGGGAAACAGGAGTCAAAAGGTAAATGCTTAAAACAGGCAGCAGAAATGGGGATGAGAAAGCGTAGGGAGGTTCACAGGCATCTCTCCAGCACGCCAAGGAGACTGGTAGGAAGGGGGTTGGTAGGGACACTTTCAGAGGTGCCCAAGGCCCAGAAAGCCAGTGAGGCTGACAGACTCAGAAGAGGCCACAGCAGGTGGACCAGGGCTCCAACTGCTGCTGTACATCGCTGGGCCTCCCTCCCACCCCCCCAGCCCCCCCCACACCATCCACAGACTCCTGCTTCTACCCCATAGACCCCCTGCTCCCACACCCACAGATCAGCACCCATACTCACACCCAAAGCTGGAGCAAGGCCTGGCTACACCAATCTCTGCACAAAGCACAGGGCTGGAGAATGTGGAGAAGGTTGTGTAGCCACCACAGAGGGGACAGGAAAAGGAGGGGTAAGGGCACCTGCATCTACCAGCTCAGGGGTGAACGGGTTGACTATGGAGCCTAGTAACACAGAGCAAGGGGCACTGGGTACCTCCCCTGCACAGCACTGGGACCCTACATGCATCTGGGGTCAGCCCAGAGCCCAGGCTGCCCACCTAGAGGACAGCTCCAGGTACAGGAGATGGCCACATCAGGGACCCAGGGGATGGTCACCTCAGGGGATGGCCACCTCAGAGGACCCAAGCATGCAATGTTGGGTCTGGGTGACCCAAAGGGATGCTGGACAGTGTCCACACACCCAGAGAGAGACAGTGCACTAAGCCAGGCCATGGGGGTGGGAGAAATTCATCCTCCAGGGGGAAAAAGGCAGGACCCAGTGTGGCCACAGTTGGGCAGCACGGCTGTTCTGGGATACCCTCAGGGCCGGGAGACAAGTTCAGAGTAATCTTCATGCCGTTCAGTGGACAGAAGGCCCAGGGATCCACGGACAGGTGATAAGTAGACCCAGAATGGCTGTAGCAAAAGCTCAGTGGAGGGCCCTGCTGGGGCATACTCCAGACGCGAGTGCATCCCTTGTAAAAGACTGTGTGTGTCACTGAAGGAGGCCACATGTGTCAGAACCAAACAAGGAGGCCATGTGTGTGTCACAACGGAAGTGAGGACATAGGTGACTGCCAGGCCAGGGTCAGATGAACCAGGCATAAGGGCAGAGTTCAAAGGATGAGGTCAGAGGTGATGAAGCTTCTGGGCTACCTACATGCTGCCATAAGCCATTACAGCATCTCACAGGGGACCCAAAGGCACACCTGCACCACCCGTTTCCTTCCCAAGGCCAGAAGTGGCAGAAATTCCCACTGGGCTGGAATGGGAAAGGCAGGGAGGCAGCTGGGCTCGGTTTCCCCATGCTGGGAAGCAGCAGTGAGAGGAACTAGAAATAGAAACCAGAGCAAAGGGTCCAGCACAGTCAGAAGACCAAGACAGCAACATCTGTTAGGGGCTGGGGTGTGACTCAGAGGGTCACAGAAAGTGACACAGCCACAGGCCCCTGCAGAAGGGTGTCTGAGGGTAGAGCCTGCGCCCCACCACCTCCAGCAGCCCCACTACAGACCTCACCAACCAGTCACCCAGGGCTGCCTCTGTGTCCCCAGTCAGACAGCATGGGTGGGGCCAGGAGTCCCCACCTTTTGCTTCCAACGTTCCTCCACTCCCCTACAAACCTACAGTTCCTCCAGTACACTTCAGAGAACACTCAGACAATAAATGTTCTCATTCCTAACAACAACTGAAACATTTTCTGTGAAATGAACCAACCTCCTACTAAGTGAATCCCCAGTTTGTCAAAAAGTAACTTCTATAAAACAGTCCAGACTTTCATGCATGGGCTCTGCCTCCTGGTATCTGGCTCCCCTAGAGCTCCACCAAGTCACAGCAGCCGAGCACACAGCAATAGTCAGGCGGGAGGGAGGAATTCCAGATGTACAGAGCACCTTAACCACGGAAGAGAAACCCTAACTACCAACACCTGTCTCCCTAGCTCCTAAAAGAAGTTCCTTGTGAAGCTGACCTCACTGTCAAGTCTCCATATTTACATGACTTTAGAGAGACTTTCCTTTAAAACGCAGAATAAACTTCAGGTTACTATGTACAAACTTAACAAAATTCAAAATGTGGACGACAGAGGTTAGACAGAAAACACTCAAAGAGAGTGTAAAGGCTCAGAAGTGACATTAGAAAAGTCCCAGTTAAAATGTCAACAGAAAGCAGGTCTCTCTACCCACCCAACCAGGACACTTTGGTTAACTGGATGTTTGGGCCACTTCACAGTGCAAACCAAGAGAAAACACCATCACTTTATGGGCCAAATATGGCTGACCAAGATGCAGAGCATCTGGCAAGACTGAGCATGTGAGGACCATGAGGGCCACCAGGGAGACGTCCCCTGGGTCCCTGTGGTCCCACGGGCAGGGCAGGGCCAGGGGAGGATGAGATGAGGCTGAGGCAGAAAGACAAAGTTACCGAAGGACACTGGGCCTGTCAAATGGAGAGCTGCAGACAGGGAATTTTCAAACCAGATTCCTCAAATATACAATCATGAATTTTATTTCCCCCAGCACTTAACAGAATTGAGATTAACTTTCAAAGCCAATTAGGAATTAAAAACCACGAAGTGATGGTACCAAAAAGCCTTTTGGACACGGAACTGACCAGGAGGAAGGCTCCAAGCAAGGCCTAGAAGTTACACTGAAGCATTCACAAACAGGGAGCAGCTCCCCTGGTGTCACTAACAATTCAAGCTGCTATTTAAATTTAAAATCTCTACAGATAATCTCCACTGAAATCAGGCCTTAAAGTTTTCACAAGGAGAATGAGCAGGGTAGAGGAAAAGCTACGAGAGGGGCTGGACTCTTTGTAATGTAAAGAACTATTTTCCTACAAGTTCCACGTTTCCAATAGAAACACCTGCTTTTCTGCAGCGGCTCTGTGGGCCTCTCACTGCACACACAGTTAATCCTGCAAAAAACACCCGACTGTGCCATGCCACATGGGACATGGGTTGTCACACACGCACAGACAGGAGCTGCTGCTAGAGAAACACGCAGGACGCGGAGACGACCAGCCCTGAATCCTGTCTCACAGGCAGAGAGATAGGTAGCCCCTACAGCCCACCCCGAGGCCGCCAGGACACCCCACCGACCTGCTGGAAGGCCTTCAGCCTCTTCTTGAAGCGGGACGGCAGCACAAAGTCACAGCCCCGGGCCAGCGAGGCCAGCTCCTGCCGGAGGTCGGGGTCCTGGCGCAGGGACAGCTCGCGAAGCCTCATGCCCTCGGCTCGCACGGGCCTGCGGGGGCCAGGCCAGGCACTGCGCTCTCGGGCCAGGACCGGGCCAGGGCCAGCAGGGCGCTCCAGGCAGTGGCCGGGCTCAGCACGCTCCATGCGTCCCCAGCCAGGAGCTGTGGGGACCGACCCTGGGACACACGCATTCCACAGGCTGAGGAGAGCGCATGGTGGAGGGGCGGGGAGGCAGGCGCAGCCGCCCCTCCCCAACCCACAACTGTGCAGAGGGAGCCACCGGCCAGGCCTACCCCACTCAGTCAGTGCTCTGCCTGCCTCTGTCCTCTCCTCTTCTCTCCTTTCCCCTCCTCTCTCCTCCTCTCCAGTTCTTGCTCAGCTGGGCCATCCAGGGGCAGGAGGCAGCTCTCTACACAGCGACCCCATCACGTGGCTCGCCCTAGGACACACACAAACCAGTCAGCAGTAAGAGCTCCCTTGGGCCACCAGGCCACCCACCCTCTTCCCCCACAGCAGCAAAACCAGACCTGGCTGAAAGGCCTGGTCCCAACTCTCCCCACCGCTCCCCAGGGGTACCTCAGCCTCTGCATCTGAGCAGGAAGACGGAGTGGGGTTGGGGTTGGAATGCCTTCACCAAACTTTGGGGTTGGAAAAACACAGTTAACCACAGTGGATACTCTAAAATGTTCTTTTCAAAGGTTGGGGGTGGTGCATTCGGGATTTTGTATCTGTGCCATTTCTCACTTTGCTAACTGCACTTCTGTGTATCATACTCTGAGAAGGAAGGGGCAGTGGTAGAAGGTGGGCTTGGGACTGTGAACGAGGCTGAGCCAATATTCCAGGTGCCTCCACCTTGGTCCCCACCTAGAAGGAAAGTTGACCAGCCTGAGCCCATGGTGCACGCTGGTAGCATAAAGCCTGAAGATCCTGAACTGAGAACAGATTCCGGGAGAGTCATAGGTGCCACTCAGAACCGAGACAGCTGTCAATACACACGCAACGCTGAGCAAAGCAGAAACTTCAGAGACCAGCCCACACTCACTGATGCACAACAAAAAGTCTTGCAGGAGATGAAACAGGGCCAAGGATAGAGTAATCTTAAGAGATTTTACCACAAAAGTAAATTAAAGGGAACCTCTCAGGTGGGGTGATATAATTTGTGTATGTGGTTGTGCTCTGGGCAGCAGTGACATCAGGTCCCCACCACCAGGACTGCCTGTGCCATGCCAGGAACACCCATGGAGTGCACAGTGCCAGCAGGGTGAGGAACAAACTAGAACCAACCCCCCTAGAACCCCTCCCAGCTAGAACAAGACCTTCAGCTAGAATCAGCCCCCCTGAATCCCCTCAGGTAGAACAGCTCCCCAGCTAGAACTGCCCCCTAGAAACCCCTCCTCCAGCTAGAACCAGCCCCCCCTAATCCCCCCCAGGTAGAACTGGCCCCAGCTTGAATGAATTCCCCAGCCAGAATCAGCTCCCAGCTAGAACAGGTCCCCCTTAGGAACCCCTCCCCCAGCTAGAACCAGCCCCTATGCAAGCAGAGAAAGGGCCCCTTGAATGGGATGAATGACTTTGGGGGCAGCACTCTGGCCCCACTGGCCCAAGGTTCCTGCCATGTTCTAGGCTCTACTCATGCGCTATTCCCTGGCCCCAGGCCCCATCTCAGGGCTCTCTTACTGCTGTCCTGGGGCCACCATGCCTGAGTCCCCATCTGAAGCAGCAGAATGACTTGCCCTCTCACCTCCCACTGTTTCAAAAGCCCCTGATGTTTGGTTATGTAGCTAGACCCACACAGCTGTTGTTACTCATTAGTGCCCCTGAAGTTTCCTTTACTTTCACTAAAGCCCTGAAGAGAAGACAGGCTTGTGCCATCTCTGCCTCTCCTGTCCCCATCGGCACATCTCCATCCCTCTCTTCTTCTCTCATTCATCCATTCACCCATTCATTTGGTTAACCAGGGGGTGGAGGTCAAATGTCTATGACATGCCAAGTAAACACATCCCACATTCTGCCCATGTGGAAAACTTGGCCCAGTGCACAGCACAGATTCAGAGTTACTTTAAAAAGCAAACAGGAGCGGGTGGCGCCTGTGGCTTAAAGGAGTAGGGCACTGGCCCCATATGTCGGAGGTGGAAGGTTCGAACCCAGCTCTGGCCAAAAAAAAAAAAAAACCTAACAGGGGCTCATTGCGATAGCTCAGTGGTTAATGTGGGCTGCACAGGGATGTCCCCTGACTTCCAGGATTCCTGTGTTTTCCCGTTTGCTTTTTATTTTTTATTGAGACAGAGTCTCATTATGTCACCTAGCCACATACACCAAGGCTGGTGGGTTCGAACCCAACCCAGGCCTGTTAAACAATTACAACAACCAAAAAATGCTGTTGTGGTGGGTGCTTGTAGTCCTAGCTACTTGGGAGGCTGAAACAGGAGAATTAACTAAGCCCAAGAGTTTGAGGTTGCTGTGGCCATGGCACTCTACTGAGGGCGACGTAGTGAGACTCTGTCTCAATAAAAAATAAAAAGCAAACAGGAAAACAAAGAAGTCTTACAAGTCAGGGGACATCCCTGAGCAGCCCACACTGACGCCAGGTTCCCGTCTGGAAGGCCCTGGCTGAATAAGCCCCACTCAGACAGATGGTCCTTCTTCCCAGACAGCTGAGACCAGCTTTCCTGCAAGTGCTGAAAGCCCCCAAGATTGCCCACCCCAGCTTAGCCCACAGCTCTGAGTGGGCACTGGGCCAGGAGACGGCCCTTCCCAGCCAGGGGGCCTGACTAGCACTTAACAACATCTCACAGTTCTATTGGGTACCTTCTTGACCACCGATGGACCAACATGGACACGTCACCATCAGCCAACGTCCACAGTTCATTTCGAGTCCACGCTTAGCACTTTCTGTGGGTCTGGAAGAACATGAGGTGACAAGTGTCCACTGGAAAATGTTGTGCAGAGCAGTCTCACTGCCCTGAAGGTCCTCTGTGCTCCCCCCCCCTCCTTGCCCCCCTAGCCTTGGCAACACCTGGCCTCTCTGGTCTCTGTAGTCCTGCCTTCTCCAGAATGTCCCACGGTTGCAAGCACGCAGCGTGGCATGTCATAATGACCTTGTATCCCCACTCAACTCTAAGGAAGGAGCTGTCCCTGCCCCGTCCATAGCCATCCCTTTCCCCTGTCCCATCCCTTCCTCCCTGTCTCATCCCTGTCCCGTCCATCCCAGTCCATCCCTACCCTGTCCTTTTCTCCCCTGTGCTTCTCCACTTTCCTTGCCTGTTCCTCCATCTTTTCCACTTCTTTCTTTCTTTTTTTTTGGAGACAGAGTCTCAAGCTGTCACCCTAGCCACTGAACTACAGGTGCCTAGACAGCCCTGGTAATTTTTTTTTTTTTTTTGCAATTTTTGGCCAGGGCTGGGTTTGAACCCTGCCACCTCCGGTATATGGGGCCAGCGCCCTTTTCCTCTGAGCCACAGGTGCTGTCCCATCTTTCCCACTTCTTAACCATTGCTGAGGATTCAGAAGTCTGCCTCCCACCCCTCTAAGTTCTCTAGAAAGAAGCTCAAGAACAGGACCAGGGGCGTGTATTCAAACATGAGGGATAATCACAAATGCAAGAGGAAAGTGTGACCAGGACACACACTTCCAGTGCAGAAGTGCTGCCTCCCTGGGTCGGAGTGGACCCCAAACCCAGCCTGGCCCCACATACCTGTACTCAGGTCACAAAGCCAGAAAGTGGGCCATGAAGGCACAGGCCTTGCAACAGGAAACACCCTGTCCTGCTGTGACTTTCTGCCACCAGCCACAAAAGCTAAACTCCCTGACCAGTCTGAGTCCTGCATGTAATGCTCTTCCTGGAAGGTTTCTACGAGATGGCCTGAAAAGGTGCCTGTTGCGTGCACACACACATGCTGAGTTCTCAACATCTGACCTATGGACCTCAAGCCACATCCCCTGAGAACCCCTGCACCCTGCCTACTGATGGGGTCCCTGTTCCCAACCTCTGGGCCCTGTGCACAGAGAAGACACACTGGTATCCATCCAACACATCCATCAAACCCAAGTTCAGGCCCTGTCTGCACAAGGGAGCTGCCTTTCTGATCTGAAGGCCTGAGAAGACGGCTGGAGGGGGCATGGCCTGTCTGTATCACCTCAGGAAACCCCATCACCCTCCCTGCTGGTAACTGAGTGGGGAACAGTTAGTCTCTGAACAACTTCAGTGCCTGCAAATTCTTGAGGGTCACAAGAAGGGCTCAAACATTTTACCTCCTCCTCACACAGACCCTCATCAGGGCCAACTATGGAAAACAAGAACAGACCATTGTTTGAAGGTCAATCCCAAACTGACGCAGTCAAAGGGCAAACTCAGGGCTCCGGCTCAGAAGCCTTCTGAAATCCCAAGCTCCTGCTCTGAGGATGTTTAGCTACTTTTTCTTCTTCCAACGTATTTTGTATGAATGTGTGATGAGACATTAAAATAAATACATGTGTGCGTATATTTATCTCCAAATAGCCCAATTCTGACACTCCACAATGCAGGCACACCCGTGTTCTGATACAAGTCAAGGGCTCACTGGATACTAAAACTAAACAACAGCTGCAAGAAATTAAAGAATTAAACAAATGGATAATAAATTTAACCAAGGAGGAGTAAGATTTGTACATTGAAAACTAAAGGTTGCTGAAGAAATTAACAAATGCCTTCATAAATGCAAAGGTGTGCTGTGTTCAAACTGGAAATTCTGCTGAGGTATCAATCATCCCACACTGATCTATAGATTTTAAAATACACAAATCAAAACCCCAACAGGCTTTTTTTGGTAGTTCCTGACAATTTCATTCTTAACTTTATGTAGAAATGCAAATGTCTTAGAGTAGCCAAAGTGATTTTTAAAGAACAACGTTGGACTTAACTACCTGCTTTCAAAATTTGCTGTAAGTTACACTAATCTGGAAAGTGCTATTTGGTGAGAGTGTAAACACACGCCAGAAACAGAGCCATACAGACAGTCAATCAACACTCCCCAACACAATTCAAGGGGAAAAAGAGTTTCCAACATGTGCTGCTGGACTGGCAGGTATCTCCCTTCACACTGTGAGCAGTAATTTGCACCAACTAAAAGCTAATACCAGAAAGCTTTTCAAAGATAAATAGGAGAAAATCTTTGAGACCTTGTAACAGCTAAACATTTTGAAGATAAAATACAAAAAGTAACAATCATAAAAGAAAGAAGTTGGAAAATTAAAAAACTTTGGCTCTTCCAAAAACACTGGTAAGAAAATGAAAAAGTCAGCAGACTCGAGAGATACATGCAAACAACACATCACTCTTCCGAGGACCTGCATCTAGCCCTCTGTGAAGATCTCTCACAATCTGATGAAAAGACAGCCCAACTTAGAAAGTGGACACAAGATCTGAACAGACATTTTACTAAGGAAGCCTCACAAACGGCCATAAGCATATGGAAGATGTTCATCTCCAGGCGCGTCTCAGACACATGGAGCTGGTTCCAGACAGGGACAGAAAGCAGAGCAGACTGCAGGCCGCCTGGACCCACAAGGGGCTGGGGGGCTACTTAGTGGGTTCATACATCCATGAGAATGTATGCTTAGAACACATACCAGTGTGCTTGTCAGATGTCAACTAAACCTCAACAAAGTCCATGTTTTTTTTTGAGACAGAAACTTTGTGGCCCTTGGTAGAGTGCCATAGCATCATAGCTCACAGCAACCTCAAACTCTGCAATAGATTCAGCCATTCCTCAGTCCTGCAACTGACTTCTTCCTCAAATCTTATTCCAAGGAGAGAAACGACCTCTCCCTGCCCTGAATATCTTATGAACTTAATTTCCCCATGAGCTGCTTACGGCCTTTCACATGCAGCTAACTGCCTGCCTTGCACAGAGCTGATCCTTCTGTGAATATTTCCAGTGCTAAGGGAATTCACACAAAGTCACAGAGTCAGGAAATATGACAGTTTACCTCAGAGCAGGGCCTGGCTTTCTGTCATGGAATACATTTAATGACAAAGTGGCAGCTGGCTGGCAATGCCAGTAAGAAGGGAAGATGTGGCTCGGTGCCTGTAGCTCAAGTGGCTAAGGCACCAGCCACATACACTGGAGCTGGAGAGTTCCAATCCAGCCCAGGCCCGCCAAACAACAATGACAACTATAACCAAAAAAAATAGCCAGGTGTGGGTGGTGCCTGTAGCTCAAGGAGTAGGGTGCTGGCCTCATATACCAGAAGGTGGTGGGTTCAAACCCAGCCTTGGCCAAAAACTGCCAAAAAAAAAAAAAAAAATAGCCAGGCACTGTGGTTGGTGCCTGTAGTCCCAGCTACTTGGGAGACTGAGGCAAGAGAATCGCTTAAGCCCAAGAGTTTGAGGTTACTATTAGCAGTGATGCCACTTTACTCTACCTAGGGTGATAGCTTGAGACTCTGTCTCAGAAAGAAAAAAAAAGGGAAGACATACAGGGAGGGGAATTGCCGTCTCTAGGGCACCTTTCCTAAGCCTTCGCTCTCCTGTTCCGCTGCCCCAGTGACAAGGAAAGTCATGTAGTTAGGGAACTGCCATTACTAGGGCACCCTTCCTGAGCCCTTACGCTCTCACATCCTGCTGCCCCAGTAAAAAGCACTATAGTTCTGCAACTAATGGGAAGGTGCATTGGGTCAGAGCTCAGGGGTTGGCTCCTGGGGCCGTGAGCTGCTGCAGGTACAGACAAGGGCTCTCTGGGTATATCTGGATGATGGACCTCTGCAAGGCTGCCTCAAGCTCTATCTCATTTTCTAATTTCTGGAGATGTTCTAGATCCATTAGGACACATCAGAACCACCAATGATTCAGAAACAGTCTCTCCTGGGACCAGCACCCACCCCTCACTCATCATCAGAGGGTGGCCACTCTGGCTGGGAAACCACTGGCCTACAGATACATCACTTCAGGATGTGCCTGGTGTTGCTGTCGAGATGTCAGTATCCCACCAAAAAACCCCTCACATGTTACAGACAAGTTCCACAGGAATATTAATATCCCAGGTTTCAGGAGTATTATAGGTTTACAATACACACCAACCATATGTTTTTCTATAACATGTGGAGACCATGGTTTCATTTCTTCAAACGGACATAGCTGGCTAGGCCCAGTGGCTGACACTTGTAATCCCAACACTCTTGGAGACAGAAGCAGGTGGATCCCCTGAGCGCATGAGTTTCAGACCAGGCTCAACAAGAGGGACACCCATCTCTACTAAAAATAGAAAATAATAGCCAGGGGGCCTATAATCCCATATTCTGGGGAGGCTGAGACCAAGAGGACTGTTCAAACCCCAGAGTTTGAGGTTGTTGTAAGCTATGACGTCACGGCACTCCACCCAGGGCGACAGTGAGACGCTGTGGCTAAAATAAAATAATAAACTGACCACGGTACGAAGGGCAGAAAACATTCTCTTCTTTTTTAATACACTGCTGTCCCTCTCCAGTAACTACAAATTTACCACTAAATTACGGACAAAACTTTAGGCGCTTTGGATAAGAAAACAGAAATGGCTGAGAATTAGATTTTAAAAAAGCCAACCTACGAAACTGAAAATTCTGAAAGTGCGACCGACTTGAGGCTGCACCTGTCCGTGACCAAACGGTCCGTGTGTAGGGGCCTTCCTGAGAGACAGGAGAGGGGACTAAATGTCAAAGACAGTACCCCGCCGGCCTCGTCCACGCCGACCCCCATCACACGGCCCGCGTCACTTTCCCGCCGTTGGCACTTACCGCTCGCGTCCCCGCCGATCTGCGAGCGCTCCGCGGGTGGGGCCCACTCCTGGGGCTCGAGGCGGCCCCCAGGGGCACAGCGGGTGCCGGGCTGGAAGCCCCGGGGCGGTCAGGCCCGAGGTGGGGGGGCGGTGCGGGCGGCCCAGCGTCTGGCTGCGGCCGCGCCTGGATGCCGCGCAGACACTCTTGCAGCATGAGCTGCGTGCCGGCTTCGCTGAGCCAGCGCAGGAACAGCTCGTCCACTTTCATCTTCAGCACCGGCTGCAGGACCTTTCCGGGCGGCATGGCGGGCTCAGACTCCCGGGGCGCGCCCCCCAGGCCCCCGCGCCACGGCCTAGCAGACCCCGGCGCCTGAGGGGGCTGAGGGGCGCGGGATGGCGGCGGAGGGCGCCGCGCTCCTCGGGGCTGCGCGGACTCGCGAGACCGGACCCGGGAGGGGCGCGGCTGGGACCGCGGCTGGGCCCGAGCAACTCAAGACAGCTTCAAAATGGGCGCGCCAGCCGCACTCCCACACACGGGTGCTCGCGTTAGCGTCATCACGCGCGACGACAGTGTGGCAGTGATGTCATCGCGGCGGCGACGGTGCGGCTCTGTTCCCCCGCGCCTCGCTGCGGCGGAGCATTTCAAGGAGACTTTTGTGGGCCCGAGGGGCAGGGGTGAGCACGGGGAACAGGAGATCTTTCTACGCTTAGGTTTTTTAGGAGTGCGGCCCACAACAGCGAGGCGGTGTTAAGGACCGGGAGGTGCGAGCATGCGCGGTGCACGCCCGGCACAGCAGTTAGAGGGGCTACTGGCTAGATGAAGCATGCGCCGTGAGTGCCACAGAAAAGAGTTTGGGTGTCCGTTCGGCCAAACATGCGCAATGCGTGCACGCCAGAGCCGGGGTGGGGAGGTTTGAGTGACCAACTCGATGGAGCATGCGCCATGCGTGCTGTGGAAGCGCAGTTTGAGAGGCCGGTGGATCGAACCTGCACACGTGAGCGCCCCCGGGAGCGCGCCTAAGGCCTAGAGATGTGAGCGCGGAGAGGGGCGGGACACGATGAAGCTCACGCGCAATGGGTGGTGCCGTGCGCAGCAGCGAGCATGCGAGGTGCGAGCACTGGGAGCGCGCTCGAAACCTAGAAATGCTTTTTCGATAAGACGTGCTGTTTCTGACCGAAGCGCCCCGTTTGCAGCAGTTTTGTTCATCGAACAGGAACGATAGATTGGAGGAGTTTCACTTTTTTTTTTTTTTTGAGACAGTCTCATTTTATCACTCTCCGTAGAGTGCTGTAGCGTCACAGCTCACAGCAACCTGAAACTCGTGGGCTCAAGCGATTCTCTTGCCTCAGTCTCCCATGTAGCTGGGACTGCAGACACCCGCCATAACACCCAGCTGTTTTTTTTTGTTGCAATTGTCATTCTGGTTTAGCAGGCCCTGGCTGGGTTCGAACCCACCAGCCTCGGTGTACATGGTCGGCGACCTAGCCGCTGAGGTGCAGGCGCTGCCCAGCAGTTCGACTTATTTAAACGCCGGCTTTCTGGGATAGCAGTGAACGGCTCTGAGAATTGCAAAAATCATCATCTCTGTCGAGGGAAGTGATATTATTTAAATGCCTTTTTGCCCAAGCAGTACTTTATTATTATTATTTCTACTGTTAAGTGTCTGCAAAGGCAGCGCGTTGTCATACATATGTGCCTCTTTCCCATAGATCTTGCTCTTTTTTGTGAGCTCTTTTCTTTATTTTTTCTTTTGGCCAGGGCTGGGTTTGAACCCACCACCTCAGGCATATGGGGCTGGCGCCCAACCCTTTTGAACCACAGGTGCCGCCCCAGATGTTTTCTTTTTCTTAGGTTTATAATAAAGGGTTCCCCGTGGTTTTGCCCCCTTTTAGAGGGAGATTTCAAGGCCTTTTCTGCACTGGGTTCTCCACTTCTGAGCTGTGTGGATAGAGCCAGACTCACCAAATAAAGCAAGATGGTTGCAAACTCGGTTTGTGTTTCATAACTGGAGATAAAAAATCCTTAATACACGTGGTTGTAAGGACACTGTCAACCAGGGAAATCTATGATGTTATTTTTATTAATTGGGAAGCAAATGTTTGTGTGTTCCATGCCATCATTTCTGGCAGGAAGTAGATATGCACTCAGATGTCTGAGATTACCACGTACAGACATGTCTTCAAAGAACCAACAGTGCTTTTCACTGTGGGTCTTTCGTGAGCTGTAAGTCACTGTTGGGCTCATCAGCATGGTTCTGTGGGAAAGGGCTCCTTTGAGCGCTGCACAAGAGGGCTTTATCTGTTCGGGGCACAGCGGTGAGGCTCAACGCCAAGGGGACAGAAATAAACTCAGGGGCACACAAGGAATGTGCCTTCAGCCTGTGCTGGGCCTGGGGCCCTGCCTGAGAGAACAAAGAGCTGCTGTGGGACCCCAAGCCTTGCCCGACTTAGGACAGCTGAGCTCAGCCTCAACAGGGGCCAGATTCTGCTGACCACTCTGATCCTAACTGGGTGAGGATGGGGGAAGCTTGGTCTGCTGGGTCCCATCCATCTTGTAGGAGTGGTGGGTGGTCACCAGAGCTGTCCTTGGGAAGGGAAGGGAGGTCAAGGTGGGCAGCAGCAGAGAGGAAGATTGCAGAGACTCTGCATGGGTGTAACCTCAGGGGTGCTGCCCAGCTCCCCTGAGAGGTGGGAGAGGAGAGAGCCAGGTGGTCAGGGAGGTTGAGAGTCATCTCCCTTCACTCAGCTGAGCCCAGGGAGGTCCCTGGGAGGCAGCCTGCAGGCCCCTCACAGTGTGGTCCCTACACCTGCTGTTCCAGCCCCACTTAGGGGCTCAGAAACGCCTCACCTCACTCCAGGACTTGCAGTGGGCCTTGGGCAGTTGGCTGCACACTTGGGTGACACTGGCCCCATATGCCAGAGGTGGAGGGTTCAAACCCAGCCCTAGCCAAAAACTGCAACAACAACAACAACAAAAAGTTGTCTGCACACTTAAGCTGGACACACAGAGATGAAAAGACACCTGAGAGGAGGATTCTGGGCTGACTCTGACCTGTAAGTCACTTGCTGCTACTGCCAGAGGTCAAAGTGACTGAGTTTATATCTGCCACTTACATTCAGCCTGAATGTCCTCCTTTTTTTTTTTTTTTTCCAAATCTTTATTTCAGTGAACTTCAGACCAGCCACAAATGTGCACATGTTGGATTTTGAGTCATTCCCTCTCCAGGGGGAAGTGAGGACTTCCCTGGAGTCCAGGTCTGTTCTTGTCTGAGGGGCTCTTGCTGGTGTTATTTATGCATTCTGTCTCTCTCTGGTCCCTTCCTCATTTTTATTTGCTTTTTATCTTCTTTTAATTACTGACTGACTTCCTCTCTCAACATTTGGTTTTGTTTGTTGCTCAATAAAATGTCCTTTGGAAAACTTTTTAAGTGCAGGGATTTCTCTTCTCCTGTGTCATGCTTGTGTGTTCCTTGAAGGTGGGCAGGGCAAACAGAGCTGTGTGCAGACTTGGGCCACCATGGCCATATTGCCTGCTCCGTTACCTCACTCTGAGCTGCCTCCAGCATCCCCTTACCCCCTTCCCTTCTGGATTCAGACCAATCCAGGACAGGAGAGGCTGCTTTCCCTAGATTAAAATAGAGACAAAACAGGGCAGCAAATGCCTTTGCAGGTTCTTTTCTTTTTTCTTTTTTTTTGAGACGGAGCCTCAAGCTATCCCCCTGGGTAGAGTGCCATGGCATCACAGCTCATAGCAACCTCCAACTCCTGGGCTCAAGCGAGTCTCCTGCCTCCGCCTCCCAAGTAGCTGGGACCACAGGC